>CAKNXH010002271.1:0-80731 GCA_932178445.1 Andricus quercusramuli | reverse complement strand
TTAAAATTAATTCAGCAAAAGAAATACATAATTCCTGATATATTTTTTCTAGTAGAATTCGATGGCGCAATCGGATTCATCGTAATATTTTTCTATAAAGCGTTAAGTGTCCAAAAACCGAACTTTTCTGTAGTTTTTCGCTTCTGATGCTTTCTGGATAATTTTTATGATGAAACTGATTCTAGTATTCTACGTTGGGTTTCCCTTGCAATTGGAAGATGTAAAAATCTGCATGTGAGCCGGGCTCATCGTTTTTATTTGCTGAATTTTTGAAGGGCTGCCAAAAATTATTTTCAAAAAATTAATACACGTTTTCGTTACATTTTTTTACGTAGAATACGATGGTGTGATTGGTTTCATCGTAGGAATTATGTAGAAAGAGCTAGAGGCAAAAAACGCGGTTTTTAGTGGTTTTTATTTTTTTTGAGGTCGTTCCACCAATTTTAAAAATCTGAAAAAAATCACAGGAATTTTTGAGCCAAAAATACATAACATAATTTTCTTTTAGCGAGGAGTCGGTCTTTGTTTCCGATATAAAAATTTTTGAAGTTTTCAAACGGCTGTAAAAATTTGAATTTCGCGCCAAAAAATTGTTCGGCTTCACAGGTTTATAGGGCTTGAAAAACCCTACAATTTGCTTTTTTTTATTTTTCCTAGCTCAAAAATTGACCGAGATATTGCAAAAAAACTCGCCAGCACTCTATGGTGTCCCATGTTGCCCCATGGGGATCTAGGGGTCTGAAAATCTAGGAAAAGGGGTTTCTATACATGCCGAATATGAGGATGTATTTAGTTATAGAGGTTCCCTACAAGGCAGATTTGACTATCTTATCCGGCTAGACCCTTATTTTTTTTTTCAGCTGAAAATTAAAATATACCCTTTCTGGCTGAAAAATTATATTTTTCAGTTGACAAATGCAACTATCTGATTGTAAATTCATGTATTTTTTGTAAATTAGTCTTTTTTGGTAAAATATTATTCTTCTTGCTTGAAGATGGTTCCATCTTTACCAATTTTGTTAGAAATCCTTTTATTTTTTTGTTAAAAATTAATTTTTAATGAATATTTAATTATTCCGTTTTTTAAACTTTTCTTTTTTGGTTAAAATTCATTTCTTTCATGCAAACTGAATTCATTTGTTGAAAAATGACTTTACTTTTGTTCACAATTAATTTTTTGAAATGATAATGTAACTATGCCATTTTGGTTGAAACTTAGTTTTTTTCAATCACAAATTCGTCTTTTTGATTGAAAATTCATCTTTTCGGTGGAAAAATCAATTTTTTGGTTAAAATTTTTAATATTTTTTTAAACTTCGTTCTTTTTTTAATCATTTTTGTTTTCACGAAAAATGTTACTATGGCATTCTTGGTTGAAAATTCACCTATTTGATGGAAAATTCCTTTTTTTTGTTGGTTGCAAATTAATTTCGTTGGAATTTCGTCTTTTTTTAGAAAACTATTCGTTTGAAAATTCCTTTTCTTGGTTGCAAATGCATTGTTTTCCATTCAATTTGTTTGGTTAAAATGTAAATATTTTGCTAAAACTTCGTTCTTTTATCACCTTTTTTACCGAAAATGTAACCATTCAATTTTTGGTTAAAAACTTATCTTTTTTAATTGCAAATTCAACTGGGGTTAAAAATTCATTTTTTGGTAGAATATTACTCTTGTTGTTTGTGCATTCATTTCTTTGTTCAAAAATTTAACTATTCAGCTGTCAATTCGATCGTTTTTTTGTTTTGTTCAAATTTAATTTTTTGATTTGAAAATTTAACTGTTCCATTTTTGGTTGAAAATTTATATTTTGTAGTTGAAAATTCATGTATTTCTTTGAAAATTAAACTATTTGGTCGAAACTTAAATTTTTTGTCTGAGAATGTGACTATACTCCATTTTTGGTTGAATACTTATTTTTTTAAGTTTAAATATTCATTTTTAAAGTCGAAAATTTTACAATTTTGTTCACAATTTGTTCTTGATTTGAAAATTTGTCTTTTTTAGTTGAAAATTCATCTTTATAGTAGTAGAAAATTATTCTTGTTTGCAAATCCATCTATTTTGGTTAAAAATTCTTTTTTTTTGGTTGATAATTTAACTATTTTGTTGAAAATTTGTTGTTTTTTTTTGCTCGAAAGTTGAATTTTCTCAGTTTAAAATTCATGTTATTTGTTATTAAATTATTCTTCCTGTTTAAAAAGTCATCTATTTTAATTAAGAATTTATTAATTTGTTTGAAAATGCATCTAGGGTAAGAGCACTAGTGGTTGGCACTGCGCCAGTTATTGGCACCCTCTCTCATTTTTGTTAAATTTTAAGAAAATGCAAACATTTATCGTATTTTGATGGTATTATTTTAATTCTACCATTATTTCTGCGTGTACCGACATATATAATTCATACAAAATAATGTCAAATTTAGTTATAAAATAATGAATTCACTTCAGTTCTTAGGGTGCCAAGAATTTATCCGGTTTTCTAAAGAAAATGTTTAGCTGACAACATTTTTTAATTTTGTTCAAACAACGTTGTGAACAAGTAAATCTGTTCCAATTTTTGTGAATATTGAAAAGAAATACTTGCAATATAATCAAAATAAGGAATGAACCTCGGCAATAATTTATTTATTAATTTTAGGGGGGGTGCCAATGGAAATTAATATTAAAAGTATGGTCTCTAGTCGTTGGCACTCCAGTGCCAATGACCAGACCATGCAATTCGGGAATGATTTCATTCATTGGCACCCCTGCCTCGCCGGAAAAAAGTGAGGTTATGTAATCTCAAGACCTTGTGTTGACATGAGCCATTTCACGTATTTCTGATAAAATGAAGTGTTAAAAGTGCCGGAACAACAAAAGTCTTTACTAGGTAGACGAAAAAGTAGCTAACAATTATAATAAATGAAGCTGTCATTTTAATACCGGGATACCGGTAATCGTAACCTCCAAAGTTCTGTTCATTTAATTTATTATTCTTTTCAGACCTCGAGGTATAGGTAAATATTGGTTTTATTTAAATTATGAATAGAATTTTATTATCTTTATACATATTGTGTTTAATAATATTGTCGTACAATGTTTTAAATGTTACGCAGGAATTCATGTTATTATAAATAGCCAAAGTTTTTATTTAATCGGTGGGTGACTTGTTTTAACTATATTTATGTATCCATGTTTGAATTTGTTTCTTAATTTTTCTAGTTTGAAGTAGAAAATGAGAAAATTAGTAACATTTATGGTTTTTATTTTATTTATTGCCATATGTTTGCCCGTCAGAGAGTATCTCTGAGGAAAGAAAAACATAAGCCGAAGAATAGATATGTGAAATGGCTAGGCTTTATAGCTGCTGTCAAAGAAGTTGGCTTGTCCAAAAACAAAATTGATAAAATACTAAATTTATAATTATTAATAGAAAATTTATTTCATATTTTCAGATGCACAATTTGTTTTTATCAATTACAGAAGTTTGAGGAGGTTATGTGAGTGTAGTGCCAATCACTGGTGACGAGGGGTGCCAATAACTGGGGTTAGCAGTGCCAAGCACTAACATTTTGGGACTACATGCTTATTTTTAATAATTTTTCAAGTTTTTTTCAACTTTGAATAATAATTCAACATTCCAGTGTATTCTGTATAAAATTTTGAGTGCCGGTATAATTATCACTATTTCAGAATTCAATATTTTATGTGTTTATTTATTTCCTAAAGTCTAAATTTCCTCTTAAGGTGCCAATAACTGGTGCTCTTACCCTATTATGTAAACCTTCTGTTTTTTTGTGTTTAAAATTATTTTTTTAGATAAAGATTAAACATTCCATTTTCCGTTAAAAATGTATCTTTTTAGTAGAAAATTCAACTATATGGTTGAAAGTTCATGTATTTTGTTTTAAATTAAGCTGTTTTGCTGAAATAATGTTTTTTTGTTGTTGTAAATTTATTTTTTAAACTGATGATGTAACCGTTTTTCGTCGATAATTTATCTATTTTGTTGAAAATTTGTTTTTTTTGTTGTTTAAAAATTGATTTTTTAAATGTTGTATTCCTGTTTTTGGTAGAAAATTATTGGTTTGAAAATTAAATTATTTGTTTGCAAATTCAATATTTTGCTTCAAAATTCAAATATTTTGTTAACACTTTGTTTTTTTGGGGGTAATAATTATTTATTTTAATGGAAATACAAGTATTCCATTTTTGGTTGAAACTTTATCTTTTTTGTTGAAAATTCAACTACGTGCTTGAAAATTCATCTTTTTTGAAGAATATTGGTATTTTTGTTGATAAATTCATTTCTTTGATTGAAGATTCCACTATTTCATTGTAAATTCGATTGCTTTTTTTTATTCAAAATTAATTTTTCGCACCGAAAAGTAACTGTCCCATTTTTGGTTAAAAATTCATATCTTCCAGTTAAAAGTTCATTTCTTCCTTTGAAAATTAAACTATTTTGTCGGAAATTATATTTTTTATTTCATTAATATTATTTCATTTTTGGTTGAATACTTATTGCTTTAGCTTAAAATTCGTTTCAAAAGTTGAAAATTGAACAATTTTCTTGGAAAGTTTTTTTTTTCTTGAAAAATTATCTTGTTAGTTGAACATTCATCTTCTTTGGTAGCAAGTTATCATCCTTGTTTGAAAGTTCATCTATTTTAGTTAAAAATTCATTTCTTTGGTTAAATATTCTTGTTTGGGGTGTGGAGGGGTTAAAAATTAATTTTTTTTCAACTGCAAACTTAAGCATAAACTAAAATTTCCAGTTAAAAAATGTATTTTGTTTAGTTATTTCTTATGTTGGAAGCTTAACTATTTTCTTGAAATTTTTTTTTTATCTGTTAAAAAATAATTTTTTACTAAAAATATGACTAAGATAATTATGCCACACAAAATTTGAAACATTTTAGACCGTGAAATCTTGTCTCCTGTGTATATATAGTCATCCGGGATTTTAAAACCGGAGTAAATTTGAAGAGGCAAGTCTTGCCTCCTCAAATTTCAAATTTACTTAAATGCTCTTGCCTGGCATGAGCATTTAAAATTTTATAATTGATTCAATTCAATTCCAATTAAATTAATTAATTCATTCAATTTTAATTAAATTTCATAATTAATTTAATTCATTAATAATTTAATTAATTAAATTAATTAATTTATTTTATTTTATACTTTAAAATTTTATCAATTTTATTTTCATTAATTCTATACATTAAATTTAAAATGATAATTATTTATTATCATTTAAACTTTGCAATATTCGAAATGGATGAAAAAATAAAACATAAATAATAAAAAATGAAATCACTTGAAAAAGATGAATATTATTAATCTAATCTTAAAATCCCATATACGTTCCTGAAAGACATAATAAAAAATATTTCGGGACTTCCTTACATGCATGGGCATGTCAGGTGTCATTCGCGAAAACAAAAATCAACCCAAACCTCCTAATAACCCACGAAACTGAATCGTGAAGTCGGGCGAGCTCGGCTCGGCCCGAGCCACAAGTTCGTGCTCGTGCATTTTCGGCTTTACACGAAGCTGGTCTACGCAGCATGTAACAGAGCTGACTCACCGACACGCTACGTTTGCATGTCTTGCTCCCTGATGGGAAAGTGGTGGGGGCCGAAAAACCCCACGTTCTGAAGATACTGTTTCCACGAGACTACAGGGAAAAACGGCTTGAGTTTTGGCCGCGAGGAGAAACGGTTTAGGCGTCTAAGCCGTTTCTGCCCTTAACGTATTTCAATCCGCTTTCCCTCTGGCGCTCATTCAAACCGTTGTTACGCTGAAGCTTTTCAAATTCGCTTTCGCTCCTCTACTAATTCCACACCGCTTTTACTCTCGGCCCGTCAGTTATAGTTGAGAATTCATCTTTCTTGGTAGAAAATTATACTACTCGATTGAAATTTGAACTACTTTGTTAACATTTAATTTTGTTGGAGAAAGATTCATCATTTTAGATTAAGATTCATCTCTGATTGGAAATTGAACTATTTTGTTAAAAAATCGGTTTTTTTATAAAAAAAAAAAAAAAAAATTATTATTTGACTAAAAATATAAATATTTTATTTTTCGCTGGAAGCTGATTTTTTTGTTCAAAATTCAACTGCCTGGTGAAAAATTCATGTATATTTTGTTAAAACTTGGTCTTTTTTGGAATAAAATTAATCTTGTTTGTATAACCTTTTTCATCTTTGGTTCATGAGGCAACTGATTGCTTGGTTAAACATTACTCTGTTTTGGTTACGGATGTAACTATTTTGTTAGAAAATCATCTTCTTCGGACTAATTTAACTGTTTTTTATTTAAAATAAAAATATTTGTTGGTTCTATTATCAACGATAATATATATTTTTTTTTAAGTTATCGAATTTCTTTTTTGGTTGAAAATTGAACTAATTGGTTAAAGAATGAACCACTTCGTTAAAAAAAGTATTTTTTGGTTGAAGATTCATCTATATGGTTGAAAATTCTTTTTTTTTAAGTTTAAAATGATTTTTTTCATTAAAAATTTAACTCCTCTATTTTGAGTTCAAAATGGACCTCTTTTAGTTAAAAATTCAACCATTTTGTTCCAAATTAAACCATAAATAAAAGTACGACATATTCCGTGAATGAACCCTGATTCTATTTTTTCATATCCAAACACAATTATTCTCTGCTTTCTCATTTAGAAAGATAATAATTTTTATCTGATCATTTATCCGGATTTTTGTCTGTTATCTTACACAGCATCTGAACTTTTATCTACATTAGTGTGATGTGTTACGTGAATATTTATGTGATGTAATTTGTCAGGGAGACAAAAAATGAAAATTTTAAATTGTCAAATATTAATGGTGTATCTTTGAATTTTTTTTCAGAGTGCCTGAGGGATGTTATTTAAAGGAAATTAACCAATCCGACATACCTCTGATTCATTCTTTGTGGGGTCTTCGAAACCAGCAAGATCCAGAAATCACAACAAATCTTCTCGTGACAAGGTTGAGATTGGGTGTAGGAATTGGACTATATTCGAAGGAAAATAACGAACTCCTTTCCTGGGCTATGAACAGAGAATTTGGTGAAGGCGCTGTGGCCGGGACAATCGAAAAAGCCAAACGAAAAGGCTACGCATATGTAATGAGCAGTGCTTTGAATAAAGAAAGAGCAGAACATGGATTGGACTCGATTCGATTCATCCCTAGAGAAAATTTGGTTTCAGAAACATGGTCAAAATCCATGAATTATAAAGTACACCAACCGTACGTCCTTATACAAATGAAAAAATTAAGGAATCGGTTGTAAAATGGTAAGTTTAAATAATAAAATATAATGCAATATAATGCAATTCATTACGATTTATTCTTCTTTATTTCTGAGCTTTATTGGCTTATTTAGTCTTTACTATAAACGTCGTAACGTATAACGATAATAATATTAATAATGTCAAAAGGCGTTGCTCGGATATCTTTTCATTGAATAACTAAATAATTCTTCCTTTACACTACATGCCCATCTTTTTTAGCTGCTCCAAACTTGCCACCTTTTTGGAATAATATATTCAATTCATTCACTGTAGTAAAGTAACTCATTACTACTTGATTCAGTGATTTTTCTCGCTTTATTCGAATCTTATTTGTCCCCATTACGTCAAGATTTAAAAATATTTGAAAAGTAATATTTTTTCGAAAATTCGTTTACCGTAATAAGAGTATAAATTGAATAAAAGATTTTTTCTCAGATAAATTGTATAATTTTAATTATATTTTCAAGACTGATTGTGCTTTCTTAGTTTTTGTTGTAGACCAAACAGTGCTCGAGATATTGACAAAAATCTGGCAAACCGCCTATAAAATAAGGCTCTTCGAAGAAGTTTTCAATCAAGATGAATATTCAGCTTTCTGGCATCAAGCATGGATAATAATTTCAGTCGTATTAATTATAACTACATTTTTTGTAACTTATTCTCGCTTTTGCTAGTGATAAGGTATGGTTAAAAATGTTCGCCTTTGTAGTATGATGTTACATATGGATACAAATAAAAAACTGACAACATCCTGTCCCGAGAAAACCACCGGCTTTCATTCACCTAAAAACAATTTTTAGCTGTAGGATCTGATAATACGTAAGTCATTCTATAATACCTTGAGCAACAATTATTTATAATTTGCACGGTGTTTCTTCACTTATTGCACATTCAAAATTTTGTAATGGGTATATGTTTTCATAATAGAACAAAGAATTAGAAAAAGACGTTTTTAATCAATTTAATGCTTATAACTGTAGTAAGCAAAATGGTTTTTGAATTTCCTCATACAACTGAATGACACCCGGTGACACGACACTTTTTAAAGATTTTTGTAACAAAAGAGTTACATTTTCAAATTTTAATTGATTGACAAATAAACATCATAGAGAGTACTTCTTTGAAGAAATGCAATCTATCGAATAATTACTACAACGAAAGTAAATACAATCCCAATAAGAAACGTCGTATTTCAAAAACGTCTGCTTTTCAACAACCTCGGATTGGAGGATAGTCCAAGGCTTTCAAATGCGATACTGCGCATGAAGCGGCTAGATTTTCAATGCGACTAAATGCGATACAAAAATTTCAAGTAAATGAATCCTGTCCAATGCGGGATTTTGCGTTCATTAAGTTATTATTCAATCCGAAGGAAACTGAAGACAAGTCAATCCTCATTAATGCCAGACTTCTCTTTCATTTGAATGCTTCTGAATGCGATTGAATGAGAGGAAAGTTTGCAACAAAGTGAAAACTTTTAAATGCGAGGATTCGCATTGGTTATTATTTTTCAACTTCGTAAGGCGATTTGAATACTTTTCAAAGTGAAACGCCTGATTAAAATATAATTTAATGTTTGATAATTAATTTAGTTAATTCAGTAATGTAATAACCCGAGTCGAAATATAGGTCGCCCTTTTATCCTCCAAGCTCTATATTTTCGAGAACCTAGGAGAATCAGAAGAAGATTTATTTCATTATATTCCAAGTCCTATTTAATTCCGCAAATTTCCACTTTTGCATGTTTTGAGGACAAATGAATGACAAATGAATCTCATCACCCATCCTTCCTGCAGTTTCGGGATTTATTGGAATAGATGCTCTGCTCGAGTCGAAAGCGCGTTGGTCATGTGACGTTCCTGAAATTGTGTTTTTATATTAATTAACCCTTTTTTAATATCCTACACTAAAAAATAGATATTTTGGCCCACTACTGATTTAATAAACTATAATAATGCTAATTTTAATAATCATGTATGCCGTACAATTATTTCATTTCACAAGTCAGTTCATTTCAGTAATAATTGAAGTTGTAACATGAACTAATGAAATGGCTGACATGACAAAAGAGTTAGCAGTATCATAGTTTATTAATTAGATGGTTGGCCTAACCATCTCCTTATAGTTTATCGGCAAAATTGTAATAAATTTAGTTACCTATTTGTGAGTTCTTCACTGATGATAAACGAATTCTATCACCCATACTTCCAGCAGCTTCGAGATTCAGTGGAGGAGATCTGCTCGAATCGAAAGAGCTTCGTTGATCATGACTCGTTTCTATAATTATAATTCTGTATTAATTAACTAATATTCAATAGCCTTACAAAGTAGTTGTGATAGATTTATGAATAACCTTTTTCAAAGTGAGATTGATGAGATAAAGGGTTCTTTTTTCTCGAATAGAGACGACCCATTCCATTTATTTTTCCTGCAGATTCCTGATATCTCCGCTTATTGCCAGCGAATTTTTGATGCATTTTTTGAAATCCTTGTGAACAATGTCAGAAGAAATATTGCAGGCCCACTCTAGAAATGAAAAATTTAGAACAGCATATAAATGATATTCTTAGCTCGTAAGTCACTTACGAAATAGTCCTTTAAGCAAAAAAGGATTTATCGACGGTTTCTTCTCACGTTTTCCTTTGGCCGAATAGTTTGCTATGGTGTTTCCGTAGACCTCCAGCAAAGTTTCATGGACAAGAATTTTCCATTTATCATTATCCTCCCCTCTAGCATCAGTTTGAATGACTGTGTTGATATACGCAATTATGTTCCTCGGTAGAAAAAATCCACGATTATCAACAATTTCTTGCTGCAATAAAATTAGTCATTATTCCACATATTGAGAGCATTGTCTATTATCTTAACAAAATTAGCAAGTCGACCTAGCATTACATTTACAACAATAAATGTTCATCGCTAAAACGAGTCAACATACCTGTGTCTGCTTAAAACGGAGATATGTTGACTCTTTTTAGCGAAAAATATTTACTATTGCGAACATACAGTTCGGTTTAAACTGCATTTTTCATTTTATAAAGTATCACATACCCTTAATTAAAGAAGAATTTTTAATAATAGATATTTAACATATTAGAAGCTGATTGTAAATAATGAGACAGTAACTGAAAGAATTAAATAAAATAATCACTTAACATTATGAAATGGTTAAGATTAAATCCAACGTAAGTTTGAAGTAAATGTTACCTCAAATTGTTGTTTACAGGTCTCCATTGAATGCTCTTATTTGTAAGCTTTCTTCATAGCTTCTAACAAAAATGTTTGAAATGCTATGTCCCTTGCAGTAACTATGGAAAAATTTAATTTATAAATATCATATATAAATATCATATATATATATATATTAATATTAATAATAACCACGAAGGAATAGTAAGGAGTGGTATCACCCTATGTGTTTGGTGAGCAGAGGTGGAACAAGTGACGTCCAAGAATTCGTTAATGCTTGCTACGAATGAAAACTCGTACGCTCCCCCGTGCACATGCGCAGAGCTGTTTTCGCAGTCACATGTTATACCCACTCAATATGTTACCTTTTGACATCTCGATGCACATGTCGGTTATGTTCGTTTGTTTATGTTCGTTCAATACACAAGTTCGAAACTTCAAACGAGTGTTGACATCGATGGCATGGCAACCGCCAGTGCGCATGTGAACGGGGCAGCATAAGAGTTTTCATTCGTAGCTAGCATTAACGAATTATTGGACGTCGCTCGTCCCACTCCCCACTTACAGGGATACTACTCCTTACTATTCCTTCGTGATAATAACGTACGATATTCATTTATTCTGTCCACAATAAAGTTCCTACCTTCAGCTCGCTATCAGTGTTTCTGTTTCGCAATTTTTTCTGTAATTCATAATTTCAAGGGACTACGAATGAATGAAGTTCATGGAATTTCAAGAAGTTTAAAAATCTTTCAAGAGATAGAAATGAAATTGAAGCCATTTCAAAGAATTTTAAGGGATTTTAATTGTTCTGGATTTAGATTCTTCAATAATTTTATTTACATATTAAACTCCATGAAAAATTTGGAAAAACAAATAAGTAAATCAAACAATCATTACATTCTAACTTCAAAATTTCCGTTTTCCAAAACTCAGTTTTGGGGTTAAAGAAAGAAATTTGATATTTATTCTTGTCATATCAACGGATTTTTTTGTGTCGATATTTTCAAGTAGCAGTTTATTTTTAAGGGGAAAATATCACAATTTTGAACCTCAGGAGGATTCCCGGTTTCGATATCCAAATTTTTAGGTTATGTTATAAACCCTTTTCAATCTAATGAAAGATTATTTTTTTATTATTGCATAAGTCTAATTTTATTAGATGATTTTCTCACACGATACGCCACTTGTTTGCACAAACTCAACAATAATTCACGTAACAAAAAGGAAAGACACCACAATTTCGCAGTATGTACTGCTGATGAGGGAAAATGGTGGCAGTGACGCTAACCCACCGCGACTTTTTCAACTGCGCATGCACCGAAAAATCGCGGATCTATTTGAAGTTATAAAAGATGTACTTGTAATATTACACTATTAATACATTATTTCAAGTAATTAGGGATTTCTTAGATTAAATTTAATTAACTTTGTTGAAGTAAAAAACTTTAAAACATATTTATCTGTATTATTATTGATCCTATTTATTGATTTCAAACAGACAAGCGCGTTTCGGTACATGCACAGTTAAAAATGTCGCGGTCCTATTCAACGCATTCAAGTGCGCACGCTTGCAGCTTAACTGGTATTAATATAACCTCTAAATCACACAGAATAATAGTGACTTCCCGTGTGGAAATTGCCTTATTTAGCCTTATTTAAAAAAAGGCCCGGACTAGATCCGTCTCAGGCTGCCTGATCAACAAATTCATGTAACGGCCCTGATCAGGTCCGTGTAAGGCCCAACTAGTCTCGCCTTATTATCAAGTAAGGCAGACTGAATTATACCGTACTCACGGTAACTGCGCGGCCCTGACAGGATACGGATAAGAGCGCCTCTGTTGAAGATCAGGCGTACTAACAGAGGCCCCAAGCTAAAGGACCGAACGCACACCTTTGTTATACCTTGTGTCATGCCTATCAAGTCTTTGGTCAAGTGCAAACGTGTTTTCAAGTGTAAACATTTTTGAAAAAATGGATCATGAAAAAAGAAAAAAAGATCAGAATAGAATTCGATCGAAAAAACGACGAGCGATTGAAAAAACTTTAAGAGAATTGGATGTTAGCAGATCGCTTTCTTCAAATGAGCCTTATTCTAGCTCTTCTGATTCAATAGTAGATGGTAAGTCAATAAAAATGAATTAATTACTATTTTTCTATACATGGTGTTAGACATAAGATAAGACATATATCTTCAAAAGAAAATTCCTATTTATAATAGATATAGAAAATTGATCAAAATTTTCAATGAATTAAATATAATAATGTATTGTCAACCTAACCTATAAAGTGGTGAAAATTTGTTATGAGAATTGAATTGTGAACAAGTATGATCGTAAATGTTCACGCAATGAAAATAAAACTAGTTATTTATATTTTATATTTCATAATAAAGTTCAAGAGATAATATTATAATTAGAAAATAAATAGGTACATTTTATTGCAAAATGAAATTTAATATTATCCAAAATGCCACAGAAGTTGAAAATACTACTGAGTCACCCTCATCTTCAGCAAAAGTTGATGTCGTCGATGATGTAGAATTGCATAACGAATCTGACAGCAATGAAAGTCTTGATGAAAGTGAAGAGCGACTGTCAGGCAATGGTTCCTCGGAAACTGAATATAATTTCAATTCTAATCCTGGCTCAAGCGATGACGAAGAAAATGACGTAGCTGAGGAGGTACCCGTTCTTCCAGAAGACATAGAAGATTTGGATGAACGAGATATCCAAAAAATTCGAAAATGGGCATTGGAACATAGAACTCCTCTTTCACACTTAGAAGAGTTGCTACAAATTTTGCGAGCTAGATTGTTACCAACTCTACCTAAAACAGCGAAAACCTTCCTCAGAACGGTAGATGCCAGGTACAACATAGAGGAGATGGAAGATGCAAATGGTGGTTTCGGAGAATTCGTTTATTTTGGAATTGAGATCGGCTTAAACGAATGTTTAAATGTAGAGCTACACGAAAATGATAGCTTCATAGAACTTCAGTTTAATGTTGATCCTGTGCCACTAACTGAGTCTGGTACCCAGCAGTTTACACCAATACTATGTAAAGTTCATTTCGATCCAGATATTTATGAAGTATTTTCTGTAGCAGTCTATCATGGACAAGCTAAAGTTAAAAATGCAGAAATATTTTTGGAAAAGTTCGTTGATGAAATGAACAAATTACAAAGAGATGGTATAAACATTGAAAATAAACACTTCAATGTTCGACTAAAGTGTTTCATCTGCGACACACCAGTGCGATCATTTTTAAAAAACACTTTGGGCCACGGAGGTAAATACGCGTGTGAAAGGTGCGAAGTTGAAGGTCAATGAGTGAGCAATAGAATGGTTTATCCATCTACCGATTCAGAACTCCGAACAACTGAATCGTTTATAAATAAATCGCAAGCTCAGCATCACCATCCAGGCATTGGAGTAATGAAAAAATTATTGGAGTACTGGCTTGCAGGTAATTTGAATTTTAGATTGGGTCGACGAAGCAGGGAAGAATTATCTGCAAGAATGGAATCTTTAAGCAATCAAATCCCTTGTGAATTTCAACGGAAACCGAGGTCAACTCGTAACGTTGGAAAATGGAAGGCAACGGAATTTAGATTCGTTTTATTGTATGCTGGACCAATTGTTTTAAAAAATATTTTAGAAGAAAATCTCTATAATCATTTTTTATTACTATTTGTAGCGTGCAGGATTTTATGTTCAAAGGTACTTTGCCATCGATACACAATGCACGCAAGGAAATACTTGACCAGTTTTTTTATTGCTTTGAAAGATTTCTACGGTCCAGAGTCTCAAATAATAAGTTGTCACAATTTAATTCATCTCACTGACGACGTTGTAAACATGAGATGCTGTTTAACTCGTCTCACAGCATTTGCTTTCGAGAGCTACTTGGGACGAATGAAAAAGTGGCTTCGTACCCCAAATCGACCTTTATCACAATTATGTAGAAGATATCATGAGCAGAAGTTTTTAAAAAAGAAAAAACCAACCTTACCACCCACTATAGAAATTTTGGAAGGAGAAAATGATGACATAAAAAGGATAAAGTTTAAAGAAGTGGTTATTAGTAACTCGCTGCCAAATAATGTAGTAATCTTAGACGACGACACAGTCGTGATGATTGACAAAATCTTTGGCAATACAAATCATTTGCAATTTGAAGGTCGAGTATGGCAAAAAAAGAAGCCTCTTTTTACGTATCCGACGAACTCGAAGCATTTAAAGATATGGGAATTGCAGCGACAAGTCACTCCTGGAACTGTAACTTACCGTGCAAATAGAATATCATGTAAATTAGTTAAATTATGTTTAAATTTAAAAGAAAATGAATGTGAATGAACTTTTGTCATTCCACTTCTGCATTAAAGATGCCAATTATTTAAATGTAATAGATAAATCATATAAATTCGGAATTCGTTTATTATTAGCTTTATTTTAATTTTAAAATTAAATTAATCATACTGTACTTTTGGAAAGTGAATTTCTAATTTTAATGCTTATTGAAGACAAATCAATTTTATTTTTCTATTTTATAACTGAAAACTGAAATTTTAACTTTCGGTTTAAAAAACTTTTTAAAACCTTTCATTAATATAAAAATGTTGAGTATAAAATTAATATGCCGCATAATAATGTGAATAATTATTTTGTGAAATTATTTTTAGTAAATACAAATTTAAATTTTCGCGGCATTTATGACGCGCCATCTGGTGCCACCGTTAGCATTCGCGCGTCTTTTAAACAGTCCTTTGTTTTCTAGCCGGCGTCTGGTGAATTGAACAGAGTGTTGTCATGTGCACGTTTCATTTATCTGATTATTAACTGTGATAAAAGTGATTTCAGGTAAGAGTAGCATATATTTTACATTTTACATTAATTTATCTATGTTAAAAACAATAAATTTCAATAAAACTATCTCTTTTGTAGTATATTTAGTGTTTCGAATGCTAGATTGTTAGGTTAGGTGAAATATTGATACGTGATTGATCTTCTTTTCCGAAAATACTTTTCTAAAATTGAGTCTTTGCCATGAATAATGATTTCATTTATTGTTTATTAGTACCATAAAAACCAATATGCGCGTGATTATTTTATTTTCCTCCATATAAGAGTTCGATCAAGTCATTCAAAATTAGAACTTTAACAACAATGTATGCGATATTTTCGTGACATTTTATTACACCACGTTTTGTACAGAGGATAGTGTGCTTGATAAAAATCTGTTTTAAATTGAGATACAATGTTCATTGTTTCCTTTTTAAGGTTTGGAAGATGGACACGAAACACCTTAGAGAGTATCTTTTAATAAAATTTATTCCTGAAACGGCACAAGAAAAAAGGAAACCATTTGTAGACTGTACCAGGTCCGAATGGGTTTTTGTGTGTCCAACTACTCGACGTTTGGTTACAAAATTCATGGGTCCCCCATATGACGAAGAAAGCAATAATCTTCTAGAGTCTTTGTTAAAATTAAAGGCCAATGCACCAGAGGATTGGCCAATATATCCAATCGAAGTAAAGGGTCAAGCGGGTATGTAATAAAAATAATTAACTAAAACTTAAACACTTTGAATTGAAAATTGAGTAATTACATGATTGTTTTTTCTATATCTTATATTTTCTTATTTATGTATATCTTATATTTTTTATATCTTGTGGCCACTCTGTTCAAATAAAATAATTCTGCAGTAAATTTGAAAATAGTGTCAATTTGACACTACGGACTGATGAAAGTTAAAAATATAATATCTTCCCCTTTTTTTCTTAGTTTCCCTTTTTTTTCTTGAAATTCCCCTTCTTCCCCCTATTCTCAAAAAGCTTCTTCTTTATCCCCTTTTCTCTTCAAATATACGATATTTGAAATTGTATCCAGTATTGAATAATAATTAAATCCATTATAGCATTCAAATAAATTATTTATGAATGAAAAAGGTACACGTTTCAAGTGCAGCTCATTAAAAATAAATAGACTAGAAAAAACAGTTACAAAATATCAAGTGCTTCTCAAACAAGTATTAGAAAATAAACACATTTTAGTTAAAATGTACAAAGTTAAATGCTCAATTAAAAACTGGAATATTCCTAATTCATCAACTGCAATTTTGAATGTTTTAACTTGAGCAATTTGTAATTTTTTTAAATCTCCACTTGAAAATTCAACTATTGTTGAAACTTTTTTTTTCGTTGCAAATTAATTTTTTCTAACGCACAATTGAACTATTCCATTTGTGTTTGAAAATTTATCTTTTTTAGTCGAAAATTCAACTATTTTGTTGCAAGTTCAAATTTCGTTCAAAAGTTATATTTTTTAGCGGAAAGATTGTTAAAAATTTAACTATTTGGTTGCAAATATATTTATTCTGTTGAGAAGCTGTCTTTTGCGTTGATAATCAAACTACTTTGTGTCAAAATAGTCTCCAATGATTGGTCAAAATCAATAAAAATTCATCCAATTGTAATTAAAAAATTGTCGATACGTTTCGGCTGCTGTGTCAGCCCTCATCAGTCAAAATATTTATTGCTGATTTTATGATAGTGAAAAACATCAAAACCATTCATAAACCTATCATTGAATACTATTTTGACACATATCTGCAAAGTCATGACTTTATTATCAACAATCAAACTACTTTGTTAAAAATTCATTCTTTTAAAGTGAAAATTGCAATTTTTTATTGAAAATTATTTTTTATTGAAAGCTAATATTTTTGAGTTAAAAATTCAAATATATTGTAGAAAGTTCTTTTTTTTTGCTCAAAAATTAAATAATTTGTTAGAAAATTGGTTTTTTCATTTGAGGATTAGTTTTTTCAAATGAAAATGTAGCAATACCATTTTTGGTTCAAAATTGATCTTTTTTATTTTGAAAATTCAAATATTCGGTTAAATATTTATGTAATTCGTAAAAACTTCGTCCTTTCGTCATTTTTCAGTTAAAAATTCATCATTTTAGTTCAAGTTTTTTTTTGTTTCTCAAAAATTAGGTGTTTTAAGTAAAAGTTTTAATTTCTGGTTGAAAATTAACTTTTATATTGAAAATTCAAATTTTTGTGTTGAAAAATCAATTGCATTGTAGAAAATTCTTCTTTCAGGCTTCAGCATTCAACAATTTTGGCAAAAATTCAGTTTTTTCAATTGAAAATTAATTTTTGGAAACGAAAATGTAACTATTCGATTTGTGGTTAAAAACCAATGTTATTAATTCAATCATTTAACTATTTTGTTCAAAACTTAGCTTATTTTTATTTTTGTTCTTCGGAGACAATTTTTGTCGTAAGTTAGGATTTTTGGGATTTAATATCTTTTTTGAAATTTTGGAACGATATAAACACGACGAAAAAAATGTTTCTCATGAATAAAAAATAATAACATGATTTTTTGGTTCCAGCTGAAGAAATTTCAGGTTCGAATCAATGCAGAAAACATGTTTTAGTACATTGAAAACAAATTTTTAATAAGGAAAAATTTTGTTTGTTGAATTATTACATTTTTTAATTGTAAATTTCAAAAAGACAATTGAAGATATTTAATGATTAAAAAATTTGTTTCTTCACTTATTTTGGATGTCAACCTATAAATTGCTATCCCTCAACTTAAACACTTCGATTAATTTTAGTATTTTTACTTCGCTCTACTGAAGAGAGTAGTTTTAAATTTACATTTAAAGTATCCAATTTTTAAAAATAAATTCTTTAATGGCAGAAATCATTGAAAAATCATTAAATTTTTCTTTTAAAATGTAATATTTGTTATAAAAGGTTTGTTTTTTCCTTTCGATATGTAAAAATAAATATTTAATCTTTCCCCTTTTTTTTGTGAGAAAATTACTCTATTTCCCCTTTTTTCAGCTCCTTTTGCGCTGTGAATCCTGTAATATAATTAATTCTATTAAAATCTTTCAGATACCTACGAAGAAGCGATGCGTAAATTGACTCGTTTAGAAGTGACAGAGTTCGTATTTACGACAGACTCTGAGGTTGATCCTCAAAAAAAAGCTGCTATAATACAAAACAAATTCAAAACCAAAAAACTCAATATCACAGAACACACTATAAAAGAAATTAATTCTGTACCTCCTATGGAATCAGACTCTGAGAATTCACCGCAGAATGATATGACTGACTCAGACTCATCGTGTGCTACGAAAAAAAAGAAAAGCACAGGTAGAATAAAGACAAAAGACAAAAGTAAAAAACGGAAGTTGCCAAAATTTGCAACAAATAGTTTGCCTGCACTAAAAAAAATAAGAGGGATGAGAAAACCCCAATGACTTTAAGTCACGTTAAGACAAATACTATATCTATCCAAAAAATAGATAAGCAGACTGATTTATCAGTAAAGAATAGTGAAGGAAATACAACTGAATATAGCACAAAAAAGAGAGAAGAACATGACTTGATGAACAGTTATAAACCAGGGAAAAATTTGGCCGTTATTAACAAGAAAAAAACTTTGAAGAAGGATGGTAATAATCTAATTTATTAATATTCTCTAATTAAATTTTATTACTTGTCCGCTTTGAATTTTTATTTATTTTCATTAAAAATTTCATTAACTTCAATTTTGTTTTTAAAATATAATCTACGACTATTTTCAGATTTTCCTCTTGTTTTATCAGCACTAAAGGGACTATCTGTCGACGTAAAGGAAATCTTAGCGAATCAGAGGACCATTTTATTTCATTTAGGACAAAAAGAAACAGCGACAGGAAAGTTATTTGCAGAAAAACACAAACTAGAAATACCATTTCAGAGTGCTGAACAACTTAATGCGTTTAACGAAAAATTAAAAATTGATGATGCTTTTCGTATCGAATTTGTGAGTATTTAAAATGTATATCGTAAAAATTCTTAATTATTAACATATACAGTAAAACCTGTCGATGTTGGCCAGCCGCGGTTCCATCAAAATGTGGCCAACTTAGGCAGGTGGCCAACTTACAGAAATTATTAAAGTCAACGCAAGTTTTCTCGTTCTGTAAAAACCAGTCCAACTTAGACAGGTGGCCAAGTTCACAGGATTTACTGTATTATATTAATACCATAATTATATTTTTTAATCATTTACTTTTATTTTTTCAGTCGTCTTCTTTGAATTACCTTTTTGATCGAGAGTTAAATATATCAAAAACTTTAACAAATATTTGTAAGAAATATCTCAGCCGAAAAGTTATACTTGAATTTACGGCAAAAAGAAAAGTTCCTGGCAAAAGATTAATGAAGGAAACTTATTTCTATGAATGTATCTCAGGTGAGAGTTAATGACTTTTTTGAAATATTTATTATGCTTAATTGATACATTTATACTATATACGAACAAAAATGAACATTTAAATTTCTTTCTTTCTTTCAGGTGTCATTATTAAGACTCATGGACGTTCTAGTGGAAAGTCAATAACTGAAGAAGAAATTTGCAGTTCAATTAGCAAAGTCTTCAATAATGCTAAGGACTGGGAGGGTGAGAGGCAGAAAAGAGCTGCTTTACAAAATAGACAGTCCGATAAAGTCATTCGTGATCGTCAAACTGAGGAATTTCAAGATTCAGACGAACATCAAGATCCAGAGGAACATCAAGAACCAGAGGAAGATTCTCAAGATCGAAACGAAGAATTAGCAAACGAAGATGGGTCTGAGTCATCAACATAATAATTTAAGTTTTAAAGTATTGTTATTTCAGTATTACTCTGCCAAATTTGATATTCTAGTAATCTAGTTGTATAAGTTAGTCTGAAAAAATTATTCAGTAAAGTCTAAAGATTTATAGTTTAACAGTATTATAGAGTATTTATATAGTGTGAACTATTCAAAGCTTTATTAAAATATTTAATTCTTCAATTTATTCAATTTATTGCATTTTAATTAAAAAATAAGAATTTAAGGAATTTGGTAGGGAATTTATACGGCCCGGAGAAGGGCCTGATTTATTTTAAAGGCTCAAAAAAGGTTACCTGATACGGACCGTCTAAGGTTGGCAACGTACGGCCCTTTTCATTCCGAGCGTGACGAAACACCATCAGGGCCTGATGGGATTTCCGTATCCGGGCCTTAAATAAAATAAGGCAACCTTACCAGGACCTGATAATTCCCCTGATTTAAATTTCTACACGGGTTGATGCGATTCATTTTCGATCAATATTATTTAATTGAGTGTTACTAAATATAATAAAAATGTCAAAAAAAGCTCTTAGTGAACTAAATAATCGCCGAAGAAGTGATCGGGTGAGCTCACTTGGAAGTAATAACATTAATTATGAAGGAAATGACGATGATGAAGTAGCAGCTGAGGTTGTGTAAGTAAAAATACCTGAGGTAAAATACATCGTATTTTCTAACATTCCTTGATCATTCATTCTATTTTAGGAATTTGGATCAACCAGGAATTGAGGAAAAAAGTAATGAAGAGCATTTTGCTTGTTATAGCTTTCATGAATCGGTCTCATTACTCCGTGATCTTGTCATACTAAGAACTGTACCTGGTAATCCAGGTATTTAGAATACATCTTCTTCGAGGAAGGTGCGTTCAGAACTGAAATTTTATTCACCTTTAGGGAGCGTCCATAAACCACGTAGCCTGTTCTTCTTTTGTTTGAATAAAGACGAAAAGACAATTGCCGTTAAGTGATAAAGGACTCAACGTTATAAACAAAAGAAAAACAGGCTACGTAGTTTATGGACATTCCCTTACCGCTCTTCCATGGTTTCGTCAGTCTAGGAAGTAAGTCTGGTAGTCCAGATACTCAAAACACATCTCCCCTGAGGAATGTGTGTTCAGAACAGATGTTCAAGGCACCCTAACCATTTTCCCAAGGTATCGTCGTTTTAAGAAGTAAACCTGGTAGTCCAGGTATTCAAAATACATCTTACTCTAGAAAGTCGTATTCAGAACTGAAGTAGGAGGTACCCTGGATATTTTTTCCGGTAGTCCAGGTATTCAAAACACATTTTCCTTGGCGAAGGTGTGATCACAACTGAAATTAGGGTAATTCTGCTTTTGAAATGCAATTATGATAGCTGATAAAATAATCCAAAATTTTAGGTTGTGGAACGCTAAACCCGGGAGAACCCTTGGATTGCAAAATCGTATATAGGAAAAATACAAATGGAAGTTGCAAATTCATTTCATACAACAACAGCAGAAAATTAGCACAATTTCATTCACACACATGACCAAAAATTTTGCAAGCGCTGGCTTCTTAAACTATATATGACTTTGAAAAATGACATACCAGGAGTGTTGATGCCGTGAAAGGGTGAAATGTCAGAATGTCAGAATTTAAGACACATATAATAGCTCCTACATTTTAAATATAATTTTACATTTGGAATCTTAGGGTTTAGTTTCCCAAAAACTCCGAAGCCTACCTAATTTAATTCCTCAACATTTAAAAAAAAAGCTGTATCTGCGACTTCATCATAACTATTCGGGAAGAGTTTTCAAAATTCTTCAAAAGTCGAAGTCAACAGGATACTCAGGTATTATTATTTGAAGCTCTAATCACAGCTTATATCAACTTACAGCCTATAGCGTATGTTTAATATATCAACAGACATTATTTTAAACAAAGTGTCTCGTCGTCCCGAAATTCGGGATGACTAGCCCGTTTTCAACATTTGGCTAGTCGTCCCGAAATTCGGGATGACTAGACCATTTTCAACATTTAGCTAGTCGTCCCGAAAATTATGTATTTTTTTTATTTCTCTCCTTTTGAGTAAGCCGAACATTAACAAAACTGCTATTCATCCCTAATTAAAAATAAATGTTAAAAAACGGATAAAGCTAAGAGTTAGGTTATATTTTATAAAGTGTAGTCCTTTAAGCTTTAACGTATCCAAATTATTTTATGTATTTCCACTGTGTCACCGCAGTCTCAAGTTCGTTCGAAAGTTTCCTATGATTTCCGCGCTCTGATTGGACCTTCCTTTGATGTGATCTAGACTCTAGACTAGATACACGTGTTGCCTTTGTATTTAGAATCAATCATTCATTTGTAAAGAGTAACATCCAATAATTATTCGCTCTCGCACTCTAAAACACTTTTTTGTGATCCAAAAATTAATCTAATTAATTCTACAATGATGATTTATCATAAAAAATTTATTTAAACATTTAATAATTCCAAAAAAGCGCGTTCTTTACTGCCAATGAGACTGCCGATGCGACGCATGTGCAGTACAGTTGGGGAGCCGAATTGAGAGCACTACACCTTTATTCGGTTTTTCGATCTATTTTGCGTGTTATTGCGCGTTGGTTAACGATCACGTGACATATAGATCAGCTGTTCTGTGTGCCGGCCTATACTGGCCATAACACCCTTACCCCTTTTCCAACGCCTCATGAGGGCGGGAAGGCACACCTCTGACAGGTCACAAAAATAATGTAAGGTAACACACCCACCCCTTTTCCAACGCCTCGTGGAGGCGGGAAGGCACCCTTGTGACAGATCCCAAAAATGATGTAAGGCAACACCCCTATATACAGGCTGTCCACGCCAGGGCTTACCGAAAATTATACAACCCGTCTTACACGCCAATGCTATTCTTATGGCCGTGTACAGCGGGTTGCATACTTTTTGGTAAGCCGTGGCGTGGACACCCTTTATAAACCTGTGAAAAAAGCTTAAGAAATCGATATATCGATCTAAAACTTTCAGACTCGTGTTTCTCGCCAAAAATCCTCTAGGAATCCGCTTTAAAACTTTGTCGCCACGGATATCGTAATCTTTACCATAATTACAGTATTAGCATTTTTTCGGCACAACGAGCCGAATGGTGAAAATAGTGTAGTCATTTTCCGTAATTTTGGTCTAGTTGAAAGCAGTAAAATTAATTAGGTGCATTATTTTCAGGCCGACTAGACAAATGTTGAAAATAGGCTAGTCGTCCCGAAAATCGGGACGACTAGACGAAGCCTATTTTAAAATCAGTTGCAAGTTTGTTGAAATGTTGAACGAATCAATCATTGTACTGTACTGCTTAATTGATAATATGGAAAATTCATAAATGATTGAAAAAACAAAATAGATAAATATGAAAGAGGTGAAAATATAATCAATGCAAATCTGAGAGGAATGGAAATGTGCTATTTGGTCTTTCGTTTAAGAAAAATGATTCTCACTTCAAAAAAAGAAACATTCTAATAAAACGACCAATCTTTCAATTTGTGTGGTTCTTGAATATAAAATAATAT
Source organism: Andricus quercusramuli (assembly GCA_932178445.1). Lineage (NCBI taxonomy): Eukaryota > Metazoa > Arthropoda > Insecta > Hymenoptera > Cynipidae > Andricus > Andricus quercusramuli. Next base: position 57,053 of record CAKNXH010002271.1, on the reverse strand, counting down.
ATTAATATATAATTTGTATTTATTTATAAAGTCCCTAGGGCTAAATAGCCCTCTAAGGAACAGATGATACAATGTCAAACTAAATGTACAGTCACTGGTCTAATGAAAGTTATATATCTAATATGGTAAATTAGTAACCTAATATGTATGACAGATAATCATAAATTAACAAGTTGACTCGCAATCCAAAAATGTAGTTTCAAGTTTATAACCAATTCAAAATAATATAAAATAATATAATACAAAAAATCGAACATGTAGGATAAACAAAATAATAAATGACAGAAATAAAGAGTTGAAAGTAACAATGGTAATGTAGGTCTGAATTATAAGTTTGCATACTCAGGCATTTATATAGCTAAATAATATAATGTAGTGTTAGCTACCAATGAGTGATTTCAAGGATAGGGTTATCCAAAGTAAAGAGATATTCGTAAAAATATTGTTTGAAATGAAAACTAGTCGGCGCATTCCTAATCGATAAGGGTACCTTGTTCCACAGTCGCGCTCCCCTCACAATAAAGGATCTCTGCAGCTTACAGGTACTATGACGTGGAACATTAAGTACTGCTTTTCTTTCACGAAGTTTTGGCTGATGAGATTGTTTGTTGTCGCTAGATTTGACACAAAAAACACAAAAAACAATTTTCACAAAAAAAAATTTGGTTTGTTCTGAGACCAAACACATCCCTTCATGTTCCCCCTGGCGGGCCGGGAAAGCATTACGCTACTGCGTAATGCTAAGGTAATGCTAAAGTAATATGGCATTACAATTATTAAGAGAAGTAAAATAAATTTGTAAGCTGTTGCAATTATAATAATACGTTAAAATTTACGTTAAATGGTCATGTCGTAATTCCTACAAGTTGCTTATCCAGCGTCCAGCCGCCGTTAGCAGACTGGAGTAACAGGCACATTATTTTTTCATTTTCTAACGCTGAAAAAAAAAACTTGTTGCAATTACGGCATGACCATTTAACGTAAATTTTAACGTATTATTATAATTGCATCAGTTTACATATTTATTTTGTTTCTTCTATTAATTATGATGCCTTATTACTTTAGCATTACTTTAGCATTACGCTGTAGCGTAATGCTTGCGTTCGGCCGGTCCGCCAGGGCCTCCTCCTTTACTTCGTCGCCATGTTGGATCCATCAATTTGAAGTAAGAATTTGGAATTTAATTTTATTTCAATTTGCATTTTTGTTATATTGCAGTTAAAGGCAGCTGAGATGGTGTCATCACATGTGTTAGGCTAGTTTATTTGCAGTTTTTCAATATAATTGTTATGTTGAAAATATATTTATATGTCTTGCAAACTTGACTGTTGTGATTATTATCAATTGCAATTTCTGTTGTTGTGTCAGTTGAAGGCAGCTGTGATGGAGTTCACTAAATGTAGCAGGGGTCTTTTTTGGATGTTTGGATTATTATTGTGGAGTTTGAGATATAGATTAGAGTCTTTCAAAGGTGACTTGTGTAATGATTTTCAATTTTACGTTTTTTTAGCCTTTTGTAGTTGAAGGTAGCTGAAATGGGGTACGTTCAACGTGCCATGGATGGGTTTTCCGAACTGCTGATTTTTATCATTATCCGGTCGGAGATACAGTTCAGATCGGATATAGTTACCGGTGTAATTATGTTCATTGTGAACATTTTTGAGGCGTTTGATTTAAAGCAGCTGAGATGGATTTCGTTAAATGTGCTGAAAGCTCCCAAACCCACATACCCCAAACCTACAATCCCTAGCTTGAACTTTGTAGAATTAGAGTTGTGGGTTTGGGGTTTGGGGTTTGGGAATTTAGAGTCTCTAAGTTGAGGGTTTGGGGTTTCTGGGCTTGGGGTTTCTGCTTAGACTTCATGGACTTATGGTTTTTAAGTTTATGGATTACGAAACACTTTTAAAATGCAATATCTCATCGAAAAAAATGATATCTGAGCAAACTCAACGTGATTTGAAATGTTTAGACTTGTACTTTTTTAATTCCGAAGTGACTTGGCCCTTTGTAGTTGAAGGCATCTGAGATAAGGTTCGGTAAATGTCCCACTATAGTGGGTGTTTCGGGTTGCACATGATTGCACACATTTTCACAATTCAAAACAAAAATATTTAGCCCAAATAAAATTGATTTTAGAATATGACCGATCTGGCGGAATATTTCGCTTGTCTGGTCAGGGTGTTTTCTGCATAGGGGCAGTTCTTTGGGTTGATAAATATTTTTGAGGGTGGCAGGATATAGTTCAGATTCATTGAAAAGTGTCTTGCATACTGAAATCGTATTTTGAAATTCTTAGGCCCTTAATTGTTGAATTAGTAGTTCGTATAAAGCTAGTTTTGGAACCAAGCGGAATGCGGCCAAGAGATTATTTCGAAATAGAATATGAAATTCAATCTAATCATGTATATTCAATCTACATTACAAGAAGAATGGGGAAGAACGTTTGGATGTTGAGTTCAAAGTACTGATGCCTACCAGGTGCGCTTTAGGCAGACGTTTTGTAAAGTACGAAAGTGCCAGTTTGGGTGAAGATCGTCCCACCGCACGTGAGAAAGGCAAAAGTATGTTTATTCCCATAACAAAAACCCTTCAAAAATGTGCAGAAAACCAATCTTTTGTCAGCATTTAAAAATATATTGATTCACTTGGAGGGGTTTTTTCTTCCATTCAGGATGGAAGTAAATACCAAGATGAAATGTGGAAAGATTATGAGGAAGCAATTCATGTAAGACTTTATTCCGATGATGCTGACATGTGCGATGGGTTGGGATCAAAAGTCTTTGGCGAAGTAAAGTTTTTGATGATTTACGCTTCTGTCGCTGACATTGATCCAATGTATCAATCGTCATTATTACATTATTGTTTTGTGGCGATAATGAGATCGGAAGATGTAAAACGATATCGAGTTAATTAAGTAATCAAACCCATCGTGGAAGATCTGAAGAAGCTTCAAGTTGGCGCTGATGGGCCGAACGGTACTTCAATTCAAGAAGGATTGTATGTAACCCAAGGCGACAATTTTGCTCGACATGCGATGTGCGGACTCAAGGAGCTGCTTCGAAAAACTTTGCATCCATGTCGCATCTACCTTGCAGCTCTTCCAGATCTTCAAAGAATGACTCAAGAGGATCAAGGCCTTCTTCGAATACCTGAAGAACATGACAGACAAATAGCAATAATTGAGCAAGCTCAATAACAAGCAAAGGAACGTCTGATGAGGGATTATGGAATCAATAAAGAAAGCGTTCCGTGTGAATTGGGAGGATATCATGTCACGACAGGAGCACCGCCAGATATCATTCATGACGTCATTCTTGGAATACTCTCTAGAACAATTCAGCATTTTGTGCGAAAAGTCATGTAACAGAAAATGTCGCTCAATGAGTTGAATTCACGGGTTCGATTATGGCTACTCTGAAGTGAAATACAGGCCGTCTAGGTCAAAACCCCAAATCCTCCTTTCCGGTGTAAACATTGAACAATCAGCAGTCCAAATGTGGTTATTAGGTTACATGCTTTCGTACATTATTCAGGATATAATTGGAGACGAGTGCCCCTATTACAACAATTACATTATATTGCTTGAATTAAGAAGCACTATCTTCTGCTATTTCATCAGCTCGTGTATGTTAAAGTACCTAGCGGACAGCATAGCAGAATACTTTAGAACTTTTGCTACGTTATACTCTGATGTCGATCCCGATTTTAGAGATGACGTAGTAGATGATAACGACAGAAGGTATTTAATTCCCAAACAGCATTTTCTTATACGCTACCCTCGTTTAATGACCATTTCGGACCATTGCGGTTATACATGTGCTTGCGTGCAGAAGGACAACACCAGCAGTTCAAACCAGGAGCGCAAGGTATAAGGAACTACAAAGATCTGTGATATACATCAGCCGTGAGAAGCTTTGGACTTACTATCATCACTCACGAAAAAAATTTTGTCTGGCCCTTTGAAACTTGTTGCCACCAGAAGCTCTCCCATTTTCTCATCTGTTTCCTAATGAGCTACTTATGTGCAGCGTACGTTGCGTATCGTATAACAGTACAAAATACGCAGCGAAAAATGCCTAATAGCAATATGATATTTAGCTATGGAATGCGTACCAATTTTTGCCGCATTAGCTGCCATTCTTATGACTAATTGAGGAATCACCTCCATATGTAAAACCATTCAAGCTATCTGTCATAAGACAATACTAATGGCACACGATGCACAGATTAAACAGAAATGCCAGTTAATGATGGAAGAGTCAGGAAAGACGAAACCTAACAATAATATATTAAAAAAGCTTTTAAGTGAAACCATGAAACAGCGGACGATGGACGCAAAAAATGTAACAGCTTTAGAGATGATACAGTAGTATCTTGAATTTAACAATAACGACCTGGTATGGTTTGAATATACACTTATATGATACTTTTAAATATTTACATAATATTGCCATACTTAATTTTTCATATATACATATCTAGCTTCTTTGGAAATTCGGACAATGACAAAAATTGTCATATGCCATTCCGAAGTTGTGTAGTATCTTACCTTCTCGAAGAAATGGTGAGGACGACACAGTACACTTATTAAAGAATATTAATTCGTTTTTTAAGTCTGGTGAGAAGAAAGATAAAGCAAAAACAAGCCTTTTGTAGATGGTGTATGTATGTAACTTTATTTGTTGCTCTCAAATAACTATTTATATTCATGAAACACCGCATGATTCTATCACGAATTATAGTATTGATCTTACGAACTGTCATTGCACGGGTCAGGGTAAATTTCAAGATGCAAGAAAGGTGACAGCTGAAGAATCGAGCATCTTTTCAGAAGCTTCTGTCGATCACCAGATACTCTCAACAACCTTGAAGGTTTTTGGTTGCGCTATGGCTTCCAAAAATTTGACTCATCTGGTTTTTGCATCTGGTCCTTCAGTTACTTATCTTGCGAGATAGGAAGTACAGTCGAATTGCGAGCTGGTCCCAGCGGAATATCCTCGTGCAAGAACCTCTGAAAATCAAGTACAGGATATCTTGAGGTTTCATGTACAGGAATTTGGTTTTGTAAACTGTACATAATTCATGCTGTAAAGGAATCTGCAGCGACGAAGGAATCTTCAGGGGTATCCTGTACATATTCCATCGCGAAGTGATTCTTTATAATAAGTATTTACTTACAAATATTGTTCTTTGATACTCGTTAAAAAAACTTCCTTGCTTCTCATAGAATAATGGCGAAGACGGTGAAACTCATCAAACTGATACAGCACCTTCCAAAGATAAGGCTCCATTCCTAACGGCTGTCGACGCAACTGCGCAGCAGATTAAATGCTACGTGGATGCTGAAATTTCTTCGTGCAAAAGCCGAGAGAAGCAATTATTTTGCTAATGGCTGCTTACTTGGTGTTGAACATTAATTACGAAGAGAAGTTATTCCAGTAATTGACATTGCTGGACATGGTTATTTTCGGCAAACACGCACAGCGCATCTGGGCCCCATACAAAATTTAATATTTCTTCTTAAACAATGTTTTTGAAAAGGCAGATCCTCCCCGCAAGCAAGATCAACAAGAACCGGTATCGGATAACCTTACCTGCATGTATGGGCTCTATCAACTCTATCCAGATGAACAGAGTACAGGGGACCCTTATGAAAAAGAAGTATTGGTAGGTATTGGATCCAGTACTTTTTTCGCGAAAAACTATTGGATTTCCAATACTAATTCGCGAAAAGAGTATTAGATCCAATACTTACCAATACTTCTTTTTCATCAAGGGAATCTCAGATCATACTCTACGAGAGCCATCAGACGTGACGAATGTACAAACTACAGCGGTCTGGTGGTCCTAGCAGCGGAATACGAACCCGTAATATCCACGTCGGGTGATGATTTATCCCCCCTTGTCTCGAGAAACATCCCTTATTCCGGAGTGCGCGTACAAAGCGAAGTGGATACAGCCCGAACAGAACACTTTGGTGGCCGCTTTCGTCCCGACTTTAATTGATAGCGAGACCACGCACAACACTTCAGAATTAGCGCAGTCGAACAAAGTGCTTATCGCGGCAATAGGAAATGAAAAGCGGCGATCAGCTGCGAACTCGGGTAAAGACGAGAGGCACAAACCGGAACAGAACAGGCTTGCGTCGACGGAACCTGCAGTAGAGCGGATAGCTCAGGAGACGAGTCCTGCTCCAATAGTTATTCCGTCGACATCAGAGAACAAGACTCCGCTAACACGCACAGTAGAAATGGAGAATACTATCGTTCTGATTACAAGAACGAGAATAAGAAAAAAACCAAACCCCTGGCAAGGTAGTCAAGTGATACTACCGCCGTTAAAGGTACAAGGAAACCTTGCACGCGTCATCGAACGAAGCGGTTATGACTGCTGACGGTTATGACCGAGCGAAAGGTACTGGACACATTAGTTGCAGGAATCATTAAGCTGCCTCCTGCGGTATTTCCAGCAACGGATCGCAAAAAGCACTATCATAGACGTCGGGGACACCCAACGAAAAAACAGAGATACTATCGAGTGTCCCTGAAGGTCTCAATGGATATGCACGATGAGGGACCTCATAAACGTTTTCCCCAAACCCTGCAGGCCCAGAGTATTGTAGAAAGAAGCAAACCGCTTTTTTTTTTGCTTTGGGAGTTTCTGGTTTTTCGTCACCACCCAAATAAGGAAAAATTACATAGTTAAATTTATGAGACTCAGGTCGATAGAGGGCCGAGAAATAAAGAAGATGTCCCGGTAACCGTCTTATTATTATTCACCATTACGATAGAAGGCAAAAATGACTTCTAAAAACTCAGCTGATGTGGAAAAGTCAACCTTCTTCCATATAAATTAGTGTTCATGAGATCAGGTAGCTTCCTGCGTCTCGCAAACTAGTATTATTCTAAGATAATATTATTATATATAATTATAAGAATTCTAAACTATAAGTTACATGAAACTGAACATTGCCTCGATCTAACTGAAAATTGGAAAGTAAGTTGAATAATTCGGAAAAACAGCGACTTTCTAACTTTATTCTTAGATAATAATGCTAAGAGCGACAATAAACTGTGTAAGAAATTTATGCAAACATCCTTATTTAAATTAGAAACAACTTGCATATAAAAACCGCAAAAAATCATAATAAGCTGAAACTCGTTTCACCTAATTCTGCCGATTCTAGATAAAATTTACAAGAACGTTATTTTTTCTTGTGGGAAATACGTGCTAAACTTCATAGGGCATTTCTTCCTTATACTGTTCTGGGCCACCCTAATGTACAATATTAATTGGAAATAAAAATCTAAAAAATACGACAATCGCTTGATTATTAGTTGAAAACAACTTGTTACTTTCGGTCAAAGTTTGATCAAGTTCGGTTTTTCATGCTTCAGGTGATGCTTAGGAAAATTCGTAAGAATAACATCTCAGGGAAAGGCCTTCCCCTAACATTTTTGGCGAGGTTTTTTTATCTTTAAAACTGTCGGAGAAAAATTCAAATTTTCTTGTATTGGACTATACATGAAACCTCGACAGAAAAAACGTTGGTTCCACGAAGGAATAGTAAGGAGAAGTAAAATAGAGGAGTGGGTATAACACGTGACTGCGAAAACAGATCTGCGCATGAGCACGATCTTGCATACAAGTTTTCATTCTTGCCAAGCATTAACGAATTCTTGGACGTCGCTCGTCCCACCTCTGCTCACCAAACGCATAGGGTCATACCACTCCTTACTATTCCTTCTTGGTTATAGCAACACATATTTTGTATCTTTGGTAATCTTTATGAGTTTTTCTTAACTGTTTCTCTATTCCGCGGAAGCGCTGCGATGGAAAATTTGAAAATTGAATTCGTAATGAAATGTCAAAATAGTCGAGGTTATTCACTTCCATTTACTTCTCATGCATCTCAGTTAACCTCCAAAATGTACACGTCTGAATCTAATTCAAATTTTTTGGGGTATAAGAATAGAGAATTACATTTGCTTCAGAGTGTCGAAAAGAAATTTCGAAATTGAATTCGACAAATTTTAATTACTAAAAATAAAAATAATTAGGTTGAAAAGATTTCGATTTCATACAATCTTGAAAACAGTTTTTTAATTTTTAATTCGTACATTCTCAATTTATAAATTATTTACAGAAGAAAGTCTTTCGAAGCTCGCAATTGAAATATTCTGGGATACGTATGATCAGTTTTCAGCTTATTTTTCGTCTAGTTTTCGTTACTATGCCTCGTCGGATTTCTTTTCAGCCGCATATTTCTCCCGCTCTAGAGATGGTAATTCATCATAAAAGTTTTTTCTGTCTGCAGGCAAACATTTCGACATATACTGCAACTCCTTTTTTCCTCAAAAGAAATGTGTATAGGAGCCAAGTACAGTTTCATGCCAGGCAGACATCGCGACTTCATTTGTACCCATATTATGAATAGCAGAATTGTATGTTTTGTCTTTGATAAAATACTGAAGAGGAATTTAGAGTTGGAGAATAGAGCACTTGTTACAAATCGGTACAGATGACAATACATTTTGGATTTTTTTTTGACAAAGGCAGAATCAGCTCTTAGCGTAGCATATCCACTCTCGCATTCCTTCCTTCGCCGTTCTGTGATGCAGAGAGATCGATGAAGAATTTGTCACACACTGTGCATATATCAGACCGAGGCAATCCAAGCCTCAAATGAAAATCGGTTTTAAATCTCGAATTTTTGCAAGTGCCTCGCCGCTAATTTGCCATGGTCTATTATGTTATGTTCACCGTTTATCTGAAAAATCCGCCACATTATTTTTCATCGTAATCTGCAGCATTTGAAGCCTCCTGGGAGTAACACCTAACACATCGGGAAGTGTTTCCAACGATATATTTCGATTGGTCAGAATACGATTTCTCGTGAAAATTTTCGAAAATGTTTAATTTCATCTCAAAATGAAGCCTATTATATTATTGGTAACATCATTTACAAACTTGGTCCTACACATTGTAAAAAATAAGTACAAATACAATTTCTCGTCTTTTCATTTCAAAAAAACTCCGAAATTTTCATGTAATTATGATTAGAAGTTTTATTTTAATTTTCTTGTAAAAATAATTTAAACAGTATTTCTTAGAACAAATTATGATAATTATTTATCACTGTTTTAATTACTCCATTATTTTTAAATATTATATTTGATATTACCGGCTCTAGACTCTAGTTTTACTGTGGGCACTTCGATTTTCATTTTACTAATGTAAGCTTCCCCAGACTCTAGCCCTTCTATTCATTTTCGGAGTATATAACCTCGACTATTTGGACATTTTATTCAGAATTCAATTTTAGAATTTTCTATTGCAGCACTTCCGCGGAATAGAGAAACTGTTTTTGAAAAACCTCATATAGAAATTCATGGGTACAAAATATGTGTTGATACAACGTTATTCCTTCCGAGGCTTCAAATCTCTATGATCTCTTTTAGGATATTCTAAGTTTCTGTCCATAATTTTATTATTCTCATCCCTTTGAAAGTGTGAACAAGTTTACAAATTATAGTGTGATAGCAGAATGTTGCGAACAGATTTCTTTCTCAATATTCAAAATATTTACAATTAAGATGTTTTCTTTTATTAATAATCTTAAGAAACAATTAAGAGATGGCGCTTTGTTGACCAGGGTGAAGTAATTTGAAAAAAAAAATGAAAATTGTGCAGATTACTGGTCCAAAATCAATTTTTTTTTTTTTCATTATGATGTGTTTTTGTATGAAATTGGTTTCAATTTTATCACCTTGGAAACTTTAGAGATGCGAGTGGCAATTTCATTTGCAAAGCAATAAACCGGCAAGATTGCGTTCAGCGAAATATCATTTTGCTATAGATGCGTCTGTCTTCTTTAGGACTTATACATGACATTGACAACATTTTATTTCACAATTCGTAATCTTGACAAATTATTAATCTCTTAAATAAAAGTTCCACGTACCCTACATAGCTTTCAAATATATATATATATATATATATATATATTATAACTATACTTATATCACGTATTTTACGCATTTCACCGTTTTGAGAAATGTTTCATTTCCGCAAAGTTATCAGTTTTTGCAAATTTTAGGGTTGTTTAACAGAAAGATTCAATTTTTTTCTTCAAATTCTATAACTTTTGGCATAATTAGATTTTTAATTGATAGTTCTAGAAGGAAAACATCCCATGACTTTCATGGGGAACAAACCATTTTTGTAGCAACGAGCATTTTTTTCTGAAATTGAATTTTTTGTTTGAAACAACAGAAGATTTAACAAAACGCTAGGAAAAAACTTTATACATTTGCGAAAATTGTCATTGCCAGGAAAATGATATGACCTGCTTGAAAATTACTGAATGTTGTTTTTATATAGGCGCGCATTTTTTAAAAACATTACATAAAATGAACAAAGTGTAGTTTTCTGTTAAATTCGACTTTACCTTCCCGGATGCATTTTGAAAACGTGAATAGTTAATTTCTTGGGGATAACTTTTTTAATTTGAGGCTGTACTTTCAGTAAAATTCCTGCTCATATAAAGAAGAAATTTTGTACGTTATCTTTCTGAACAAATCATTTATGTGGTTACGAGAATTTCTTTTCGCAAAACTTCATTTTTTTATTTTTCTCAGGAACGATGCAATATGCGACAAAAGAGTAAGAGGTATTTTTGTAAAAGTTTTAAAATCGAGCCAAATTTGTTCTTAGCATTCTGTCAAATATATCGTTTTGTGTAAGAAAAATGCAAACCCTACAGGATTTCTTCGTTATTCCAGTACTGTTTTTAGCAAGAAAAGGTGTGGGATTTTCGAGAAAATCAACTTTCAATATTTCCAGAAAAACTGCTGATGCTTGGTAAATTTTCAACATTTTATTAATTTTCCAGCGTATTTCGATATAAAGCAATTAACTTCATCAAAGTGAGGAAAGGAAACCTTAATATCTCAATTGAATCAAAATTTATAATGGTTTGAGAAGAATATTTTTTTTTAAAAAAGAACCCTAAAATTTCAAATACTCATTACCCCCATATTTGGAAGGCAAATGATCCTGTGACTTGAAGTTGCACTGCCTGCAGAAGTTGACATGGTTTCAAGCATGGTTTTCCAATAATTATACTTTCAGAACAAAATTAGTTATATATTTATTTGCCACCTAAGATAACTAATAGAACAATATTTGTATTAAACAAACATAATTGCAAACGGCATTATTAATACTTGGCATTCATTTTAATCAATAGCATCCACGTTAGAGCTAGGATAATATAAACTGGAAAAAAAAACATGCTTCTTGGACATTTTCATAAAACTGTAACTTTTTGCACGAAATTTATTAAATTCAAATATAGGTATTATATCTCTGTTACGGGTTGCAAAAAATTTGTATTTCTTTAAGTATGATAATGATCCTTGAAGCACATATCAAATAATCATAGCACGTGCACATACGTCATAAGACCTTGCTTTAGTTTAAAACGTATTTTATATTGTCCATCGTCAGGGATTAATTTTCAACAGTCGTGACAATTTTTCTGGCACAGCTTAGAAATCGTCAGTATAAATAGCTGGGATTTTTTTAACAATTTATCAGTTTTGTTTACGAATTGAACCCTTCGATAGAAATAATGAAGGTTATCACTGGAACTTTCCTGCTTACTATCACGGTTGTCCTGCTTCACTCTGTTGGTAAGCGCAGTAATACATAATGTATTATTATTATTATAGATTAGCAGTTCGAAGTCGAAAGTGCATTGCCTCACTAACCCGAGACCGCCACACATCTCTATCCTGTGCATCCTCCATCCAGTTTAAGCAATCAGGTCCTAGTTCTTTTAAATCATCCCTTACATTTTTCTCCCATCTGTTTCTCGGTCTGCCTGAGGGTCTCTTACCAATCGGTCTCCCTCTTAAAACTTGCGCCACTGTTCTTTCGTTTCCCATTCTTGCTACATGCCCCGCCCATCTTAGTTCACGCTCTTTCATTACTCTATTAATATTTGCTGACCCGTAGAGAGCATGCAGCTCATCATTATGCAGTTTTCTCCATTCACCTGTCTCTTCGTCCCTTTTTGGACCATAGATTTTTCTAAGTACTTTATTGTCAAAAACTCTAAACCCATTCTCCTCTCCTTTCGTCAGCGCGCACGTTTCGCACCCGTATATGACGACCGGGATTATTATTGTTTTGTAGATTCTTACTTTGATGTTTCTAGATAGCAATCGCGATTTTAATAGTGTGTTTGCTGCATAATAGCACCCATTGCCAGCGTGCAGCCGCGCGTTGATTTCCGTTTTAATCTTATTTTCGCTAGTTGTAATAGATCCGAGGTATTTAAACTCGCTAACCCTTTCGAATTTCATATTTCCGGCCATAAGATCCCCGTCGTGATTACTTTGTTCGGATCTGACGACGGTGATATATTTTGTCTTCGATTCGCTAACTTCCAAGCCAATATCTTTGGCTTTTGTGATCAAGATTTCTGCATTTTTAGCTACCGTTTCTTTATCATCTCCTAGTAAGTGGAGATCATCCGCATATCCAAGAATTTGTATTAACCCATTGAGGGGTTACCATAATAGAGGTATCCCATTCCTCCGGCATGCGATCTGTTTTCCAAACTACGCGTATTAATTTACAAATTTGTCTTATGAGGCAAGGGCCTCCATTTTTTATCAGTTCTGACGGTAGTTCGTCGATGCCCGCGGCTTTGTTATTTTTCAACTTCTTTATGGCCATTTCTATTTCTATATCAGCAGGATCATCAATTAATAGATCAGCAGTGTGGATTTCGCCGAGATTACCTTCAACGGGGGCTTCGCGTACATTCAATAGTTTATCGAAATATTCTTTCCATAAATTCAGTCTCTCTGTCGCATCGGCTACTAGGTTGCCATTTTCGTCCCTCATTACTTCCGTTCTACTTTGAAAGCCTTTCCTTATAAAATTGATTCCCCTGTACATCTCGCGCGGATTATTCTGTTTATTATGCGTTTCTATTGCTAGTATTTTATTCTTTTCCCACTCCCTTTTCTTGGATCTATAGAGCCTATTTGTACTTTTACTAATCTCGAGATACTTCTTATGTGTTTGATCGCACTTATTTTGTAAACTACTTAGTCTGGCCTTCCGACGTTTTTCAAACCCGAGTTTGCACTCTTCGTCATTCCATGGTTTGCTTTTTGTTACTTTCTTTAAACCTATCGTAAGTTTCGCGGCTGTCTTTACCACCTTTTTTATATTGCTCCATAGGGTTTCCGGGTCCTCCTCGTAATTATTGTTATCGTCTCTCTGTTCTTGGAGAGCGTCAAAGCTATTAGAAATCTCAACTTGATAATTTAATGTTTCTGTTGCTGTTTTGAACTTATCTATATTGAAACGAACTGTTGGCTCTGTGCGGCTTGTTTTCTTACTGATCGCTAGCCTAGATCTTAGTTTTACTATCACGAGAAAATGGTCTGAATTTAAATCCGCTCCCCTATACGATCTTATATCGAGAATGTTTGTATGACGTCTTCTGTCAATTAGAACGTGATCAATCTGATTGTGTTACCATCCGGTGATCTCCAGGTGGCCTTATGTATATTTTTACGCTTGAAATATGTGCTTTTGACAACGAGGTTCTTTGAAGCTGCAAAGTTTATTACTCTAGTTCCATTATCATTGCTGACGTCATGCAAACTTTCTGATCCTATTGTAGGCCTATACATTGGTTCTTTTCCTATTTTCGCGTTGACATCTCCCAATACTATTTTTGCGTCAAACGTTGAGAACTTGTCAAAAAGCTGCTCGATTGTTTCGTAAAAAAGATCTTTAGTGTCTTCGTCTTTGTCTTCGGTGGGGCAGTGCACATTGATTAATACCTATTTGCTGAAATTACCCTTTAGTACAATGTATGATAACCGATCGTTAATTAATTGAATGTCGATAACCGCTTGCGAAATTCGTTTATTAATAAGAAAACCGGTCCCCAGTGTGCGCCCCTTAGCTCCCCCGAAGTGAAAAGTATAGTTATCCTCAGAAATTGACCCGAAATCTCCCGGCCAGCAGGTTTCTTGAAGTGCTATTAAGTCAGTTCTGTAATCATTTGCTATCTTCATGAGTTCGCTAAATCCGCCAGTATATAGACTACGCGCGTTTAGAGTTTCCACCCTCAAATCTTTAACTGTAGTTTTTTGTTTTTGCAAGTTAGCCGTGGTAGTTTCAAGATAATCCGCACGTTAGGATCCTATTCCGATCGTAGGTGAGTCCACTGTCCCAGGAGTGATTACCCCCGTACCTCCCTATGTCTAAGTATGGGAGCTTTCCGACTCTGACAAGGACCATGTCAACTTGTCGTCAGACACATTACAGTTTTATCCTCGTATCCTAACATCCCCCTGCAAGGCAGCACGCCTACTGGCATCAATACCCCTTTGACCCTATACAGGCGAATCATTCCACACATCCCTTGCGGGCAGTGTCATCGCTGCGGTATCCAATGGGCCGCAGGATTTATCCCTTACAAGATTTTCAGTTTTGGTTCGGCTTTTAGAAGTAAAACATCTAGATGGAGTAATGCACTTTCCTCACTTCTGATGATAAAATTCAGGCCAAGGGTCCCGGCCGCTCGTCCCGCGGCTTTGTAAAGGAACGCTCCTTCGCCAATCATCTCGTGATCTGTTTCCGCCTTGACGGCGCGAAATGTATAATCGCGGAACTCACGAATTGGTATGCAAGCTTTTATGCATATGCATGATCTTACGTGTAGTAATATCAAGGGCCTTAAGCTCGTCCTTCGTCCATTGAGCCACCCCGCACGAGTAGAGTGAAACCGGGACGGCAAGCATGTTAGTCGCAGATACCTTGTTCAACGCCTCCAGTATTAAGATGTCTAATAACACTTATATCCACAAGCTCAGGGTCCTTGGGAACGCCAGTAATCTTTTCTTTCTTCAGATTGATTTTGACCCATTTTTCCAAATCAAAGTCCATCACAGTCTCTCCTGTGTAATTCTTGACAATATTTATAGCACTTTGAAGTTTGCTTCTACCAAAAAAGCAAAGGGCTCATGGTATCACTCTGCAAGACGCTCCTCTGGAAGGTGACGTTGTTCGTCGTTGTTCACACGATAATTTCTAGATGAAATAGTAAATCTAGTTTTCCAAAGAGGCATCAATCTCTCTATGCATCTCACTACGTGCGAATGTGCCTCCAAGCTGTCCAACAGACAGATGATAAGTCTATAAGAGGCTGAATCGATAGCTTTCCGATAGTCAATGCAGGCCATTGAGAGTACGCGCTGATGAGCTGCATTGTCTCTACAGACACACCTGTCAATTAGCAGGTTCTCTCGACAGCCTGCTACACCTTTTTTTGAACCACGTTGTTCGTACATCTCTCGCCACACAGGCTCAATTCGTTGAACGATCCTGCTGTTTAGGACAGCTGTAAAGATCTTATACAGTGTGTTCAAGCATGTTATTGGCCTGTAATCCTCTTGGTTGGACAAGTTGCCTTTTTTCGGCAGGAGTATAGTGCGTTCTCGCACCAGTCACTGCGGAATGGGCATCTCCGACTTTAAATATAAGGTCGATATGCAAGCCAAATGTTGGTGTGTAAAAGCAAACTTCTTCACCAGAAGTTCTTGATACAATCTGCTCCAGCAGCGGGGAAGTTCTTCGTGCCACTAAGTGCTTTCTTCACCTCTTCGACAGTGACTAATGGACACTTCTCCACAGATTTTATGAGTTTGTCGCAAAATTCCTTGAAGCGGATGATATTTTCAGTATCTCCTTCCAACTTTAGTGTTTCGAGATTTTGTATCTCTCTCCGAAAAGTCTCTACCTTCTTGGGCTTTGGTGGATTTTTTACAGAAACAGGGAGATCGCTGGAGAGGCACGATGGGTCAGCGACAAACTATTGATTCTCCCTGATCCATCTCTCACTCTTCTGTATTCTCCTTCTTGCGCCAGATAACAGCCGTATTTTGTCGAGAATACACGGCTTGATTGTTATCAGCTTTGACTTGTTCAGTGCGTGATTCAAGATCCTTAATCCTTGGACGAACTTTCAAACCCTTTCCGTAAACTGTCTACCAGATGTTATGTAGTCAATCACACATTGAACACGGGACGCGTTCCGTCTTGCCCATCCAATCTTCTTGTTCAGTTGATGCAAGCGTCTTTTGGTCTTTTGATCCATCGTCGGTTTCAGCCTTCGATTCGAATCAGCACCATAAACTGAGAAATTAGCGGTCCAGAGGCCGGACTCTTGCGAGATATCTCCACGGAGGGAGGCATCCATTTCAGCCAGATCTTGGGGCTTAGGAAGAACCTGCAGGTTAATGTTTCTCCTTTCCATCGAATCGTGATCATCTCTCAGAAGGTGCCGGCTTTCCGAGGTTGGTCTTAATGTCGCTTCCTCATTTTCGTCTGTAGCTTGATCAAGCAGCGGTTGGGGAAGCGCTCCGCGTACACATCCATTTTTCCGGAGGTAGGCGGCTTGATTTCGCGAAGACTGATGCGAAACGTCCTGAAGCTCTGGGTGATTCTGGCACCTCAGTGTGTGCATACGCGACATAAAGCCTCGGTGAACAGGGATAATACTGGCATCGTAGCAGTCTAGCAAGTCATCCTTGAGATGATCCGTCCACTCAATGTGAGCGTTCTGCCGTGTGGTCGTCGTGTTTCCATCTAATTTATTTCCAGCAGCCCGAACTCAAAGATAATCGGCACTGTTTGCCGACCCATTGTCGGGTGCTCTGTGCGTTCGATCGTTTGAAACCGCATCTACAACTTTTTGGTGTTTTCATGTTGTCATTGTTGTTCCCACGAGCAGCTAGGGAAAGGGTTCGTCCATCCTTGTAGAGGCCCTTGTGCAAGGATAAGGCTGCATACTCTGAGAGGTCACCGGGAACCGAGAGTCACCGTTTGAGGCCAGGTGCCATTCAGCTTTTGGCATGGTCGTTACGCCTTCGCTTAAGGGTTATTCCTTTGGGACCATCCCTGGACAATTTTCCGCGACTGCTTAAACCGTTCTTCTTCTCCTTCTTGCTTATGGCTTCTTATAACGCCGAAGCGTAAACATCGCAACTCCGCTGACCTTAGAAACGCCTGCCTCTCGTCCCCTTGAACCGCCTTGTCTGTTATAGAGGGAACTGCTATAGACGGATTCTAGTGTATGTTGTAAGAATAAAAAAATAGAAAACTTCCAAGCAATTTTTCATTTCAGGATTTCCAATACGTCAAGGCTTTTCAGTAGATTACGCGGAATTTGAAAATAATTTATTGGATTTAAACGGATTTTAGAGGATTTCATGTAAGATTTCATGGGATCTCATAGAATTTTAATGACACGCTTCGAAACTTATCCGAAGGAGAGGCTGTAATCTAGTGCTAAGACCATTAGGCTTGAAGGGGCTGGAAAATACCATGAGATTAACGCGGAAATATTTTTGTTTTCTGAAAAATGTGATTAACTTTTTTTGGGTTTGAATTTAGCTTGCGAGAGATTAGCAGAATTTATTGGTAAGCCTACAACGAATGGTTTCTGATGAATTTCTTTGAATTTTAATAGCTGAATGTTGTTTTTTTAGAATGACGGGGAACTTACGATATATCTATGCAAAAAATAACTAATAATATTATTGTTATTATTAAACTTTTTAACGCATATCTTTATAATTTACCAATTTGCAAAATATAAGTGAAACTTATGTAATAAATTAAATGTTATATTATTTATAATATAATAATGGAATAATAATACTACATTATTATAAATATTATATTATAACAATATTATATAAAATTTTGTATGAATAATTTTACAAAAAGAAGTCCAGTTTATAATTTATAGATACTCCATCAACATCTAGATTATTTGGATTAGATATCAGAAGTTTTGTGAACACGGAACGAGCGGCGTACTTATAGAAGATTTTATTCATAACGCTTTTATTTTTTCCTCAATACATTTCTTACATTTAAAATCCATGAATCTCTTTCATCTATTGACCATCCAAATTTTCATTATGAAAATTAGTGTGACAATATCAAAATTATATAAATATTAAATTTGCAAATAACAATTTTTTAGTGAATCCGCATCCTGTGAAAATTGCTATTTTTTCAAAACTCTATCCGGTATTGTCCGCGATGACTACATACTAAATCTGAATTTATTGCAGTAGAACTAGAATGCGCATATTAGAAAAAATTAAATTGAAAAGCTGTCCTTGCCGAAATGGACATTGAATGAACTTCAGAACCAGGAAGTTTTTTCACTTAAAGTTAAAGCGAAACTTGGTCTTGATATAAATATTTTCGTTCACTATCTTCGATAGTAAAACCAAATATAATTTTATAAGTCAGTTGAATAATTTCTCGTATTGCGTTTAAATGTTAAAATGTAAACCTAGTACTTCTTGAAATATCAAAGATCCATATTGGAAATTACGTAGGATTTTCATAATTTATTGGTGGATGACTCAGTTTTTGAAAAAAGGATAAAAGGCATTTGTTATCAACTTTTTTCAAATAAGTCTTAGTCACTTCATGAAAAATATTCATCAAATAATTGTCACCCAATACCTTTTTATTTCGAAATCTTCTCCCAATCATCTTGTATTATGCCCGGAAAATGCCAGTAAAAATTCAAAACATGAGTTTTGTGTAAATTACACACTTTAGATGGGCTTTTTGGAACTACTATTTGAGAAAAATTATTATTACGCAATGTTTGACCAAGTATTCAAGAACCAAGTATTTATCAAAGAACATGTAACGTCCATGTGAATCGTGCCAATTTCATATTTTCCTGGATTAACGGCAGAGAAACAATATTTTTTGAAATTATTTGAACAATTTCTATTTGCATAATATTTGCAACACTACCTAATGAAAAGGAATGTTCATGTCGACGTTTTTCGTTATAAATTTGTAAGAGTAATGGAAAAATTGATATGAGTCTTCAATTTAAGTTTAATTGATATCATCTTCACGGGTATTATATTTGGCGCTCTTACAATTAGAGAAATAAATCTATTTCTTGTTGCAGTATTAAGTACACAGTCCGAAGGGTCCAATTCCAGGTCCAGGCGGCCTGTTCCAGCCGGGTCTTCTCTTCGTCCAACACTACAGGGTAAAATTCATTCAGAAACACATAAAAAACTAGCGTGAAACAAATCAATAAATAAGTTAATAATATAGATTAGATCTGAAAAATAGAGTTCTGTGATCAGAATTTTCAATAACCTTTTGTACTAAACGAAAATGGAAAGTGATAATTGTAATGAGCTAGAAGTTAAGAGTAACAAGGGTTAGGATGATAGTAAATTCACAATTAAAATTTCTGATATTTTGGTGAAATGTAGAAAGTTTTAAAATTTGATTCTGAAAGTAATGATTCTCTACCTTGGAAAACTGAAAAATGTAATAAGTTGAAAAAAAAAATTGGATAAGCTGAAGTTGTCGATGTTTCCAATATAAACAATCAGAAGAATACACTTTTGTTAGTTGGGGTAATCGCAGACTTAGCCAAATCGAATTATTTTTACTCGCGAAGTAAAAAATGTTACACAACCGCGTTTTTCCATTAAACATTTCCATTCTTTCCGTTGCCCATTTCTATAACGTTAATTTAATTAATAAATATACAGCCCTAAATAAATTCACACTTATTTGAAAAATTCCTCAAGAAATCTGGAATTACTTGTTAATAGAATGAGTAATTTTCTACTAATCTTTAGTGGCTTGCTTTTCTCCAATTGTAATCGAATTATTATTGCACCAGTTATTAGTGAGATTAATCTAATTAATATTTTTTGAGAAGCAGTTGGTATTAAATTATTCTAAATTTGATTTCTTTCAAATTTAACAATTTTAAATGAGAAGCTTTAAGAACAGATTTTTTTTTAATTCCAGTACTATATATTTATGACGTTTCCATATATAATAGCTAGTTATTAAGGTGGACACTTACCGGCAGTTTAGTCAGGCATTTTACGCATTTAAAATTGTTGTGTAATTCCGAACCTTTCTGAAGGTGATACAAAAATATGCAAGTAACTTTGACTTTGACTCCATATTCACACTAAGAACATCCTTGAATGTGAAGTTCTGAAAAAAGGGCTTACATTGTCGATAGTATCTTGGGAAATATTCGCCTTTATGTGAAAAAGGATAAAAAATATCTTTTTCGAGTTTTCGATGGAAAATCGTACTTCAATTTACGCTCCATCTAGTGACATTATACATACATATGTCTTGGAGGTGAGCGGAAGTGGGTAAATTTTATGTTTAAAGAAAAAATATGATACAAATGCTTATACCCTCATCGGGAACTCGATACCGACAAAATGCATAATTCTTATCAATATTGACAATGGGAAATTCATCAATTCTTCCTTCATTGTTATTCCAATTAGGTTCACCAGGCCGCCGACGTTCGGGCGAACATTCTGCTGTTTCTTCACATCATAACGAATCTTCTACGTCTAGATTTAGCAACCTCCCTGAAGGGTCAAGCCGGCAACAGGTACACGAATTTGCTTCTATCATTATCAGTAAATGTCTTTATGTACAAACTATCCAATTTTAAAAAGCATGTCCTATATAGTAATCGAAATTGATGATAGCACCTTACGGTTTTAGGGTTACGGTATACAGTAAAAAAACACATTTCCTGTTAAAGCTGTTTTTTCTATCTGAAAAACGATTATTTTCACTACACGGAAAAAAAGTGCTGGAAATTTTCATTGTCTGATTCTGTGACTTTAGGATAGGTCTAAAAGCATTTGGAAATTTGAAAATATCGTATTGGAAAATCATGTGAATAGTGCTTGAAGAAATAAAAGACTTCTTAAATTGCGTCCAGCATAGTCAGTGAAGCACTCCTGGACTACATCAACAAAATATCGCAGAAAAATTTATAAGCCGTTCAACAATCCAATATTAAATTCTCGAAGGCAGTCAAATAGTCATTCACGCTGATAAAAAAATAAAAAATTCTTTTTTAAATTCATAATATTCATAATCTTCAAATTATATTTATTTAGATATAATATAACACATATAATTATTACTTATATTAATCGCTCGCTTTTTACGCTTTAAAAAAGGGGTAGCACGCTGCGGGGATTAAAACTACCTATCTTCTAGACACGAGACTATCGCAACTCATTCCTAACCGCTCAAGCCCCTCGGCTAATCGTTCGCGCTGAAAACACGGTAAAAAATCTTGGCGTTGTGCTACAGCTGAAAATGTTATGGCCGCGTAAAAAGAATTTGAGTGAGGACTGCGAATTAGACAAATTGCTGCAAGACTGACTTCGCATAACAAATTAAACACATTGTTTGAACAATTTTTGTGTAAATAATGGAAAAATATAATTTTTCACGGAAATTTATTTTTTGACCAAGGGGTGATTTTACGTAAAAAAAATGTTTTTTCTTTATTTAAACTGAAATTGTTCAAATAATTTTTTCAAATTTGTTAGATATAACATAAAAGCTAATTGCACCGTTCGATTCTATGGAAAAAAATGAAATCCATGTAATGGACATTTCTTTCAAACAATTTCATATGTAGTATAAATAAATATTCACATAGTATTACGGCACATGATAAAATTTCTGTTTAAAAATTAGATTGAGTTATTCTTCTTTTTTAATTAAAGAATTTGATTCCAGATTGAACAAGTTAATAACAAGTCAACAAAAAACCAAACTTCTTGTCCTTTCTACACTTTTGTGAGACGCACTGTATAAGTTGAAGCGTTATGAAACATTTATTTCAATAAAACTGATGAATTTACCAAATCATATCAATAAATTATTGATAAACAAAATTTTAAACTTAGGAAAAAACTCACTTGCGTTTACACTCTTAAAAGATGAAAGATTTATTGAGATAGATTCGGAAATACTTTTTATATATTGTTATTAAAAAAATTGTCATTTTAAATGTAATTTTTGATGAGAAATAACAATTTTAAGAACAATTCACGAAAAGTATTTCAGATTCTATATCAGAATAATAAATTTTATTAAATGAATAAGGAAATTGTTGTGCATCTTTTTGAAAAAATAACCCAGATACTCGATTCTACTAAAAAATTTTGTTTCTAAAAAAAAGAAGTTTCAAGAAGTATTAGTGTTGACTCGATTAACTTCTAAACAACTTTTATGAGACACATTCTTATATTTGATTTCAATATTTTTATAAAAATTGTATGTACAAAAATACGAAATTGGAAATAAAATCTGCTTACATCCAGTTTCTTGCAATTTAATGATAGCCATCTTCTAATTCATTTCAAATAGAAATAAGTGTATTATAAGTAATATCGCGGAGATTGAGAAATACGTAGGAATACTTAATACTACTAAAAATTTTGAAGCCTGTAAATGTTCGTTTGAAAAACAATCGTGCAACTTTGTTAAAGGAATTTGATATCCAGCTGAATAAGGTAGCAAGTGAATAACATTATTTACATCATCTAAATATTGGGGATTAAAATCCTTTACGCGACCAGTTGTAAAAATAAACGATCGATTTCAAATTCAAAGAAAGACATACCTTTTTTATCATAAATAATCATTTAAAATCATTCTTAATATCTTCGTGCGTTTTACAATTACTTTTTGTTGTACATAATTTATTTGCACATTTAATAATTTTAAATAAGCAAGTCATTGGTAACCAATCTGGTTGCGGACTTGACGCATGCGCAGTGAATAAAGATCCGAGTTTTGGCAGCACTGAATCTTCATCCAGTGTCTACTACACTCATACCAATGTGAATTTGTCTCGGTGCCCCACTGAGCGCGCCTCTGAAAATTCTCGCAGACCATCATGGACTGTTTTCCTGACTCGTATTCGAGTTCTTAGTTTTTGAATCACGTACTTATTCAATTCAAGTCTTTGCAAATATGCAGAGCTTTCTTATAGCCACTTCATGACTGGATACATTTTTTTTGAACTGTCTGATAAGAATTCCAATATTGTTGTTTCTTGACTGCGCTTGAAAACTTCCATGACTTTTCTTTATTTTTCCATGAAAATTTATGACCGCTCTATAGAAATCATACGAGACTTTATAAAAATGAACTCAAAGTAGATTTTTATAAATCTATGCATGAAATATTTACTATCTGAGAAAGTGTAACCTTGAAGTTTGGGTAGTTCTGATCGCATATCATTTATATTCCTTGCATGTTCTGGATCAAATTTTTTGCAATATAAATTAGTTGAAGTTCATTTCGGCTTAAAACTGCTGAAGCTTATATAATATAGTGAAATAATTGTTTTTCTTCCAGAAAAAACAGTTTTAACAGAAAATGTGTGTTTTTTTTTTACTTTATTTGTTTAGAGCCCACATGCTACTGATATTTTACGGCCTTTGGCACTTGAAAAATGGCCCCTGCTTGCAGAAACATTGAAAAAGGATTGGCCTGCTAACTTAGAAGTAAGTGTAAAATAAAACATTTAAGATTTATGTCAATGCGAATTCTAAACAAAAATGTATTTTAGTATTACTATTTCATTCAAAATGCCATTATGTGGAGGTCGGAAGAACCGAATTTGCTGCACACAATTTATTGCCCAGGAGGAGATCATAATTCTGGCATTTTCGTGGCGATATCATCTGTAAGTATCTTTGGGTACATTAGAATTGGCAGTATGTTTTTTTACTATTCAATTCTAAAATTAATTTTTAGTTTGCAGTTTATCATGTGATACTTTTCGCCCACGAGGGCTTCGAAGAACTTTTGCACAAGGCTGTAACAGAAACTAAAATCATTAAATGGACCGAAGGTGTTAGGTTCTATGCTATTAGTTCTCGTATAATTTCCACTCTTTACTCTATTATTGAGACTTTAAAACGGACAAGGGGGCTCGAAATGGAGTGGAGCTTACCCGGAAATACTTTCTTCAAGCCTAAAGAAGAATGTGCTGCAGTCGAAGTTCGGTAAGATTATTTCCAGTTTATGTATTTTTCAGCGTGATTAAACGTCAATTGGGCTGGTCAACCAGAAACACGGCGCAGATGTTGCCACACCTTCTGGCTACACGGGAAGCACGTTTTTTTATAATTCTGTATTGTTTTTGGTGATCGGGATGAGCAGCTACTGGCAAAACTGAGCGCATACATAAAAAGTGAAGTCCGCAACACTAGAGATCCTTAAGGTAGAGATGAGACAGATCCGTAGCTATTTTTGACTGGCCGTAACTTACCGGAACACGAAGTGTTCTAAAGGGCGCGTAAATGGGTCGATCAGTTTGATAAGCATTTTGTGAAAAAATCTGCCCGACGTTACATTCTCATTGCGCTTGGCTCACTTCGCTGGCAAGTTTGAGAACACCTGGGGCGCGTGTCTGTTGCTTGTCGCGCTTTGCGCTCGATAATGTATTTACCTCGCGCTACGCCCTCGTCCTTTGTGCTTCTCCCAGATTTCGCAAATTGCAGACTTGCTACCCTTTTCCCCCTTCTCAAAGTTACTCTTCTCTTCGCGTGATGGTAACTATTTCGAAAAATTTGAAATCCGTTTGATTGAACGTTCCTCATTTGAAAAATGTCTATTACAATGTTCTGAATAATAACTGGCCAAATGTAAGGGGGACAGGCATGTGTGTGAATGTAACACTTTTTTTGTGAACACGATAACTTGAAAACTGTTCCACATAAATTGATGAAATTATGGAGGTTTATTTCACCACTAATATCACGAAACTGGCAAAAGGTTTTCTATGAAGATTTATTTTCTTTTTTTCTAGTGCATAATGATGTTTCGAAAATAAGTATCTCATAGTAAAACTTGTTTATCAATATACTTGGTAGTTGACGCTTGTGCTCATTTATATAATTTAAACATTATTTTTTATACAGACAAACTTTTCAGTAACATAATTTGAAGTTCAGGCAAGAATAGGAAAGACTACTTGATTCGAGATGTTTTTGATTGAATAATTAATTTTAATTATTTATAAATTGATCAATTATTCATAATGAGGTCGGAAAATGGTCATCGAGTGAGCCAGATCGAATTCAAAGCTATTTTCCCCTGTTTTAAAGAAACTTCTTCTTTTTCACGTTATTTCGCTAAGTACTAACTGAATAGAATAAAAGCTAATAAGAAAATCCAACCATTTATGGTTGGAAATTCATGTTAGTATGGATGCAACTCTAATATAATTTTTTAATTTCCGAATTACTCTCTTTGGATGAAAACTGAATGCTTTTGCTGGGAATTTCAGAATTCGGTGAAGGTGTCACCTACTTGGTTGTAAAATAAACTGCTTTTAATTTGAAGCAAAAATTTTTCTTGGTGGAAATGTCATTGAAAATTTAATTATTTGGTTAAAACTTCGTTCTTTTTATTAAAAGAAAAATAATTTTTTGACTAAAAATATAAATATTTTGTTTTTCGTTAAAAGCTGATTTCTTTGTTTAAAAAAAAATTTAAACTGTCTGTTCAAAACTAATTCATTTTTTTAAAACTTGATCTTTTTTGGAATAAAATTAATCCTGTTTGTAGAAACGTTATCTTCTTTTGTTCATAATGCAACTGATTGCTTGGTTAAACATTAATATGTTTCGATTACGGATGTAACTATTTTGTTAGAAATTCATCTTCTTCGTTTGAATTTAACTGTTTTTTATTTAAAATAAAAATTTGTTGGTTCTAATATCAACGATAATATTTATCTTTTTGAATTTATCGAATGCCTTTTTTGGTTGAAAATTGAAGTACTTGGTTAAAAAATAAACCACTTCGTTAAAAAAGTATTTTTCCTATAATATGCAAAAAAGTGCCACTTTTTCCAACTGCTTTTGGTGTAAAAAGTGACCGATTTTAGGTCAATGACTTGGCGCATGCGCAGTGCCGACCTTTCCGGGCAACAGTGAAAAAAGTGGACGGAT
This sequence comes from Andricus quercusramuli, assembly GCA_932178445.1. NCBI lineage: Eukaryota > Metazoa > Arthropoda > Insecta > Hymenoptera > Cynipidae > Andricus > Andricus quercusramuli. The sequence continues at coordinate 31,137 of CAKNXH010002271.1, read as the reverse complement.
GCAGTGGAAAAAGTAAATGGACGCACTGACAAAAGTGCGGCACAGTGAAAAAAGTAAATAAAGTGCAAACTGCTTCGTGTCACTCCGGGTGTGTTCGTGCTGCCTCGGTTGTGCTCGTGCATCGTGCGCAGCCAACTACATTATATTTTCCGACTCCGTCCCTAACCTAAAACACCGTCAGTTTCTCCGAAAATACGGTGTTATTGTTGCGTCAATCGACAAAATCCGCTCGGGTGGCTAACTCCACACTTGTTTTTAATCTCTCGCTTTTTCAACTTGTAGCACAATATACTATTATTTTGGGTTAAAAATGGACATCTTTTAGTTTAAAATGCAACAATTTTGTTTGAAATTAAACCATAAATGAAAGTACGACATATTCCGTGAATGAACCCTGCCGCTATTTTTTCATATCTAAACACAATTAGTCTGTGCTTTCTTATTTAAAAAAATAATGATTTTTATCTGATTATGTAGCCAGGACAGAAATGTGTGGCGACAAATAGTTTATAAACAGAGTGACAATAGAATGACTCACACAGCATCTGAACTGTTATCTAGATAAGTGCGATCTGTTGCCTGAATAATTATGTGGTATAATTTGTCAGGGAGACAAAAAATGGAAATTTTAAATTGCCGAATTTTAGTACTGTATCTTTTAATTTTTTTAGGGTGCCTGAGGGATGTTATTTAAAGGAAATTAAGCAATCCGACATACCTCTGATTCATTCTTTGTGGGGTCTTCGAAACCAGCAAGATCCAGAAATCACAACAAATCTTCTCAGGACAAGGTTGAGGTTGAGTGGAGGAATTGGACTATATTCAAAGGAAAATAACGAACTCCTTTCCTGGGCTATGAACGGAGAATTTGGTGAAGGCGCTGTGGCCGGGACAATCGAAAAAGCCAAAAGGAAAGGCTACTCATCTATAGTGGTCAGTGCATATGATAAACAAAGAGGAGAAAAGGGATTGGACTCGTTTGGATTCAGAGCTAGTAGAAATTTGGTTGCAGGAACATGGTTAAAATCCTTGAATTATAAAGTGCACCAACCATACGTCCTCATACAAATAAAAAGTTTAAGCAATCGGTCGTAAAATGGCAAGTTTAAATAAAGAAAATATAGTTATATAGAATGTAATTTGTTACGATTTATTCTTCATTATTTCTGAGCTTCATTGGCTTATTTAGTCTTTACTAAGAACGTCGTAACGTATAACGATAATAATATTAATAATGTCAAAAGGCGTTTCTCGGATATATTTTTATTAAATAACTAAATAATTCTTCCTTTACACTATATGTCCATCTTTTTTAGCTGCTCCAAACCTTGCCATCTTTTTTGAATAATATATTCAATGCATTCGCTGTAGTGAAGTAACTCATTACTACTTGATTCAGTGATTTTTCTCGCTATATTCAAATCTCATTTGTCCCCATTACGTCAAGATTTAAAAATATTTGAAAAGTGATATTTTGTCGAAAATTCGTTTACCGTAATAAGAGTATAAATTGAATAAAAGATACTTAGATATTGCTAGTACTAAGATATGAATAAAAATGTTCGCCTTTGTAATATGATGTTACACATGGATACAAATACAAAATTGACCACATCCTGTCCCCGGAAAACCACTGGCTTTCATTTACCTAAAAACAATTTTTAGCTGTAGGATTTGATAATACGTAAGTCATTTTATAATGCCTTAAGCAACAATTATTTATAATTTGCACGGTGTTTCTTTACTTATTGCACATTTAAAATTTTGTAATGGGTATATGTTTTGATAATAGAACAAACAATTAAAACAAGACGTTTTTAATCAACTTAATGCTTGTAACTGTAGTAAGCAAAATGGCTTTGAATTTCCTCATACAACTGATTGACACCCGGTTACACGAAACTTTTTGAAGATTTTTGTAACAAAAGAGTTAGATTTTTAATCTTAATTAATTGACAAATAAACATGACAGAGAGTACTTCTTTGAAGAAATTAAATCTGTCGAATGATTACTACAACGAAAGTATACCCAGATAACAATATGTCCCGCACGTTGCCCGCATGGTGACTGCCCAGCGTGTAGGAAGATCCGCACGCCGTGTCGGCGTATACGCAGCGTTATGTGACCGCATATGTGTCGCATGCCATGCGCTTTAACGCCCGTGTCGACAAATTGCTCTCACGTCGTATTGGTATGCATTTGTTACTTAAAATTATGTTAAGGATTAATTTAGGCGTAATAATGGAAGAAACATTAGATTTTGTATGTAACTATATTTTTTCCAAAATACTTCAGGAGATCTCACAATTTTTTACTTTTTTGTTATCATTTAAATAATGAAAAAAATGAAAGATATAATGCTGAATATATTTCTAAAATTGTAAATTCTACTTTCAAGTAACTTTCAACTTAATTTTGCAATTTGCATCAACGTCGCCGCTGTCACTTTTATTAGACGCTGCGGAATCGCTGTCTTCCTCCTCGCTCCCCGAATGTTCCTGTGCGATTTCTTTTCGGTTCCTTGGCGGTTCTTTTTGGAGAATTCGATCATCTGAGGACGACCCCCGCACGCAAACAATATAAAATGTGAAATTCCCTTACGTTTTTTATTCATTCACAATGTCGCTTCAGCATATACGACGTATAAAATAAACAAAGCACATTTTAGTGATGTTTCAAAATTTTAGACGACTTCGCTTAGAAATTAATTTGCTTTTAAAACAGTTATAAGTTATGAAACAGTTATTTTATTGGAATGCGAAGAGTAATTGAAATCTTTTAGTCTATTATGAAAGAAGCATCACGTTTAGAAGAAATGTTGCTACTGAAGTTTTTTATTTATCAAGATATAATTTATCTTCTGTTCATTACAAAATAAATAAAGAGATTTCGAGGCACTTTTTTTAGACTAGTACCAATTATTGTATAGATTGCAATTACCAAACTTTCATATCGTAAATAATTCTATAAGTTTTTAATTTCTTCTCCGTTAATATAGAATGTTATAATAAACATTTTTTTTGTGATATGCAACTGACAAATTATGAATATTATCAGTTGAAAATTGCGATGTTAATTCAGTTTCAGAATTAGAATGAGCCATGGTCATACAACGGATTTTTCGAGGGGGAAGATTTCAAAATGTTTTACGAACGATTGTAAAATTTTTGAGAAAATTTCGAAAGATATCACAAATATTTCAAGGAATTATTAAGGTTTTCAAAAGATTTCAAAGGGTTTAAACGATTTCAATTTTTTTTAGAAGAATTCAAAATATTTCATAAAGATTTTAAATATTTCAATGATTTCAAACGATTACAAAAGATTTCAGAAAAATTCATAAATATTTCAAAGAATTCATAAGGATTTCAAAAGATTACAATGATTTCAAACGAACACAAAAGGTTTCACAAACAAATATTAATTTTATAAATATTTCAAAAATTTCATAATGACTTCAAAAGATTTCAAAACATTTCATAAAGATTTCAAAGATTTTACAAAAAATTTTAAACTTTAGAAAAGATTTTTAATGATTTCACAAATATTTTAAATACTTAAACAGATTTCAACTAATTTACAAAGATTTCTAAAGCTTTCTTTGAAAACTGTTGGCCAATAAAAAATGAAATGGACACTCTCTTACAGTTATTAAAATTCGAAAACTATCAATACATTATAGGTTATGTTTCTTAACAGCGACGCGATATCACTTTTTACATATACAATTTTTATTTTTGGCAGTTTATACTTAGAAAAATTATTTTACTCACTTTCTGTGTGATTTTTCAAATGCATTTTTACGAAGAACTTCAGTCACAAAAGAAACCTAGGTTTCTTCTGTGACTGAAGTTCTTCATGCAGTGTTCATTATTATAAGGGTACGACTTAACCTGCACTATCTTGCCTTTAGTTTTTGTACGTGGAACTTTCGAGCATGACGTCTTAATTCACTGTTCCGTGTGAAAGTACGTTCTCATTCTATGCGCATCTTACTACACGCCGTGCAGTCACCATGCGGGCAACGTGCGGGATATATTGTTATCCAGTAGTTTTCACATTTATGTCTAAACCCATAATATATATATATATATATATATATATATATATATATTTATATATAAAAAAATTAATATACGAGGTATAGCTTTTTTTGAGAAAAAAAGATGCGAAATCTATAATATTTTTTATTAAAAGTATGAAATTTAATTTAGGAAATCCAACGAGTTAAAAAAAATTCTTTCAAGCAATTAACCATAATCGTTACAAGAATAATATTTTAGTGCATTTCTGTATTTTCTACTAATCTTCAAACAGTACTTATATTTTGACACTGTTAGAAATAACATTCAGAATTTTCAAAATTACAAAGTTACAATATTAATTATAAACATTAATAAAACATTCTACATATGTCCTGCTTATAAATGCATATATGACTTTTATATTCATTTTCAGGATTTCATTGCTTAAAATTCGATATTTGAAAATTGAATTTTCAACAATAATTAAATTGTAACTTTCTATCTAAATTTAGTTCGCACGCATCACGTGTAACGTGATTGCACGCACGCTGACTGCACGCTGTGCTGCAAACATGTGCACGTCGTGCAGACCAAGTGCGCTCACTGTGCGGACTTACATACCGCCCTCAGCTCATGCGGACAAAGTGAATGAAGCTTGCCGACAATATGTGTTCGCACGCAATACGACCAACGTGCGCCCGCACACATTGCTATCTGGGGTAAATACAATCCCAACAAAAAACGTCGGATTGAAAAGTTTTTTTTCTCGTTCACGAGTAGTGCTGCATTCGAGCGAGACGATACGAGAATCGATCGATAATTTACTTAATCTCGGTTTGCCATTACGATACTCTAATGTCGTCTCGTCTTATTCGATCGAGATTCTCAAGAAAACGATCGATCGTGACGAGATTCTCAGTTTTTATCAGCTATTTTTACAACAAAAATTTTGATTTTTAAATTGAATGCAAAAAATTGAGTTTTAGAGTTTTTAATACATTTTATCTAATATTTTAATTATTATAAGACTATTAAAAACACCTGTCATTATAATTTATTTTTTTTATAGGAAACTGTGCTTTTTTATATTTTCATATTTATAATTGATATTTTTGAAATACAAACTGAAATATTATAACTATATTATATGACGTTTACCTTTAACAAATTTCTGAATGTAAAGAGAATGCTGAAAGTTTTTCTGTCACAAATAGTTTATCCTGGCGAACGAAATGAAACCAATTTGTATTATGTTAGTATCATTTTATTTAAAGAATTATATCCTTCTATTCGAAGTACTAAAAAATGCAATGTAGTACGGAAATAGTATTTATATTCTTTTTAATTTTCCCATGGAACTCTTATTTCTATCTTATAAAGGAAATTGTACAATTTTTTAGGAATGCTGTTCATGTTTTATGTTTTCTTTGTATTCATGCATGAAAAAATCATTTTTTTACAGTAACTTAACTTGACTTAACTTAGTCTTTAGACTGTACATTTGAATTGAGAGAAACTTTTACGAGATGTCCAATCGTTTAAGCATAATAGTTCGCGTGATGTTTGTTTGCCAAGTGAGTTTCTGTGTTTTCTTATTGTAAGAAAAGCACGTGAGAAAAATCGTTCAACAGGAACAGAAGTCGCTTGGATGCTCAAAAAATCTCTCGCCATCCGAGCTAAATTGGGAAATTTGTGCTCGTGCTCTTTCCACCATTTAAGAATATCCGTACTTCTATCTGCTCGTTTCAGACCGAGATAGTGGTCAATTTCCTTCCGCCAGTCTCCTTGGTAACTAGAACTGCCAGAAAAGTTTCCTGATTTTGCATCATTAGTTGCAAGAAGAGAAGTTGGATCAATGTCATCATCGTCACTTGCAATGCAATCTTCTGCGCAAGTTTGTGATTGTCTTGTTTCTTCTTCCCGGTAGTATCTTGTCTTGTAAATTTCTTCGAAATTCGCAATTGACCACTTGGCCATTTCCTTACCCCAAGATGTTAAATAAAACGTTTCTTCTTTATGTCTGGGATCAAGTATTAGCACTGCACAATAGACCCAATTTGTCTTCCGATAGTGCTTCATTAGCTTCTCATGGGCAGATTGAAGGGCCCTCTGAACACTGATGTCATTCGAATTCTTATTCGTTTTTAAATTCAAATCATCAATTGATTTTTCTAGTTTGTCGATCAGCATATTAAAACCGACGATGACTAGTGGGAAGGTGACATATTTTTCACCACAGAGAGTAGTTGACCAGGTCTTGAAGTACCGTAGGTATTTCACGATAGTTTTGAGAAGACACCAGTCAGATTCAGCTAATCGCAAAGGACGAAGTTCTGAGTCTGTATCACATAGCAAAATTGAAGCTTTTTCCAGCTTGATACCCTTAACAATCATGTCAAGTGATGAGTACCACCGAGTGGATACGTCAATACTTGGAGAAAACATTGTTATACCTACGGTACCGCAACAACATTCCAATTTCAGACGCAGCTTTTCTGGGTATTTTAATTTCAAAAACAAAGTTCTCAATTTATTTAAAGGTGTAGTATTATTCTTCTCTTCGACAGATATTTCTAGTTCTAGTACACCTTCACCTTCACCTCCGCATTCCTCATCGTCGATTTCATCAGAATCTTTAAGATCTACATCATTTTCAAGTTTTAGTTGAACTAGTAAATCCTGTACACATAGATTTAAGATGTGAGAAACACATCTAAAGTGTATATCTTCTGAAGAAAAATCTTGGTCTGTAGATATCATGAGTAATTGTAATTCAGCCATGAATTTAGTATTTGAAGCTGTATTATCTAAGGTTATTCCCTGTACTTTCTTCTCTAATCCGTACTCTTTCAAAAACTCTTCAAATAATTCAGCAACAATCTTTCCGGAATGACATCATTTGGATGGAATTAGATCCAGTGTTATTGATTGAAGAATCCAATCTTTATTAATAAAGTGTCCTGTTTTCAAATAATGTATGCAAAATAAGTTTTTAAAATTATATGATAAAAATTACAAGTATTATATTAAATTTAATATGAGGATTAATTTCTCAAGTGTATCCACCCGAAAAAAAAATCCAATCAGACCGAAACTAGGGCAATGTGTAGTCCTATTGGATGATAATTTGTGGAGAAAAAGTTTGCATTTTGGTCAACTATTTGTCGACGGTGAGGGTGTGAATTTTTTGCAGGTACTATATTTTTCAGTAATTTTTAAATCCCTCAATATCCAATAAAAATTTTGACTTGTACAGTTTTGATAGATTTTGTATTTTGGACTACCAACCTAGCGGGTACACGTGAGATATTATCCCCCATATATATAATTTCCGTTCGATTAGTTGCTTATTTACTCATTTTGCAGTCAAAGATGTTTCAATACTTGAAATAATTAATAATAAAATTATATTAATCCCTTCAGGAAATTTCAATTTAAGTCTAACCTCGGAATTCACCTTCTGCATTATTACAAATATATTTTACATATTATTATAACTAGATTTTATCCATGTAGCAAGCAGATTTGGCAAAAAACGGAAAGTAAATTTTAGCGGTAAAAAGCTTGAATTTAAACGGCTCCTTAACGTTAAAAAATCTAATTTTACAGAGGGCAGATATAGCAATGACAATTTATTGCCACATACATATTTCCAAAAGCTAAAAAGGTCACAATGTTATAGGTTTAAAAGGCGAGTATTAGAATGGTAACAATGAAAATACCAGTCACTCCATAAAATGATTGCTGTACTGAAGACGTCCAACCGTCCAGTGTGAAGGAAATTTTCGAGGAGTTATCAATGAATATTTTCTTTACGTGAAATTGTTTTTCTTTGAATGATTTTTCTATCAATGAGCGCAAGTGATTTCGTTTAGGCATTTTTGCATTATTATTTAAATATTCGAAAAACTCTTGAGTTAAATCGTCACCAAAAAAACTAATTGGTAGATATTTCCTAACAACCCATTCCACAATCATCTCGTCCACCTTGTTTTGATCAAATTTCTGAAATATTTTATTCGTTTATTTATTATTATTATATTATATATTATATTATTATTTATTTATCATCTTATTTATATACTTATTATATTTTATAAGTTTTTTTATATCAAAGAAAACAAATTACTTTTGAGAAATGATGATTCTTTACTTCCGGAAATGCTTTAGAAAATTCCTCTTTATGGTAATTTCTGAGATGCCGCGTTATTCCTGTTGTGTTACCATCTTTCATTTTCACAATTTTTTCCTTATTGGTTATGGAGAAACATATTTTGCATTTTGCAAACTTTTCTTTTGGTTCAGTGTAATCGAAGTTAAAAACATCATCCAGTATTTCACGTCTTCTTTTCTTCGCCTCAAATGGAAGTTTCGGCTCATCATCGACGTCCAGATCAATTAAATCATCCGCCAATAAACTGTTACACATTGAATTTTCAATAAAATTTCCAGAATTTTTAAAAATTCAAACCTAATTCAAATTTTGAATCTTGAAAATATATGTTAGCCTATTTAAATTAAGAAACGAATACTTTTGTGCTGATCTTTTCTTGGATGAATCTCCAGCAGGTGGACTCTGATCTGTCGAATCGTTTTCCATTTGAACAAAGGTATATTAAATTACTTTCAAAAGTCTCTTTTATTATGACAGTTCTGATTTTTCCGATATTATCGTTCGAAATTGATCGGAAGTTTGACATGAGACGGATATTATTGGTAACAAATGAATGCACGAGAAGTTGGTTTTGGAATATGTTTCGAAAACGAACGAGACCGATCGAGATATTCAAAATTCTCGTATCGGAATGCAGCACTATTCACGAGATGTTCTCGTGAAATCTGCTTTGCAACAACCTCGGATTGGAGGATAGTCCAAGGCTGTCAAATGCGATACTTCGCATATAGCTTCTAGATTTTCAAGGCGACTAAATGCGAAACAAAAATTTCAAGTAAATGAATCCTGTCCAATGCGGGATTTCGCGTTCATTAAGGTATTATTCAATCCGAAGGAAACTGAAAACAAGTCAATCCTCATTAATGCGAGACTTCTCTTTCATTTGAATGCTTTAGAATGCGATTGAATGAGAGGAAAGTTTACAACAAAGAGAAAACTTTTAAATGGGAGGATTCGCATTGATTTACATTTTGCAACTTCGTAAGGCGATTTGAATACTTTTCAAAGTGGAACGGCTGATTAAAATATATTTTAATGTTTGATAATTAATTTAGTTAATTCAGCAATGTAATAACCCGAGTCGAAATATATGTCCTCCTTTTATCCTCCAAACTCTCTATTTTCGAGAACTTAGGAGGATCAAAAGAGGATTTATATCAATATATTCCAAGTCCTTTTTAAGTCCACAAAATGTGCGCAAATTTCCACTTTTGCATGTTTTGAGGACTGGAAGAGGACTTGGTGAAATCCTCGTTACAGCCTTGTAGGTCCTCCATTAAATTCTCCATACAATCTAATGCGCGTGCGTCGTAGAGCGCGCACTTTGTTGAAACAGAAAAATTTTCAATTCAAATGTTCTTAATAAATAGTCACTTCTCTACGTACAGAAATATCACACCAATTATGCTTCATGCTTAGCAAATGAAGTCTAAAATTATAAATGTGATTTCTATATTTGAAAATACACAAAAATTTGTTTCAAATTAAAAATATTAAAGTTGTAATATTTTAATGAAAATAATACATTTATTATTTACACTGTTTTTTTTTATTAAAATAATCAAAAACGTTCAGAATATTGTACTGTTGAAACACGAAGTAATACAATTATATTATTATGAACAATATTCTTTGAAATTTATAGTTTTGGACACTATAAGAACACATTGTAAATGAATTAGTATAAGACAAAAAATAAACTCAAATTGGCCGCAAGGGTTTGGTCAAATCAATGGTATCATTTAAATCCTGCGTAGCTTCAAGATTTGATATGATAGCTCGACTCGAGTCGGAAGAAATTGGTTGATTATGTCTAATTTCTGAAATTACAAATTTTAGCTTCATTAGCTCATTTTCAATGCCCTACGCTAAGAAAATAGATTATTGGGCAAACTATTGAATTAGCGAAAAACTGTACTGCTAGTTCCATTATTCATGACAGCCATTCAATTATTTTATGTTACAAATCATTTGATTTCAATAATAATTGAAGTAGTAACATTAACTAATTAAGTGGCTGGCACGATAAAAAAGCTAGCAGTACAACTGTTCATTAACGAAACAATTGGCCCAAATACCAATGTTTTTAGTTTATAAACCTAACTGTAATAAATTTAGTTACCTATTTGTGAGCAGTTCATTGATGACAAATGAGTCCCATCACTCATCCTTCCTGCAGTTTCGAGATTTATTGGAATAGATGCTCTGCTCGAGTCGAAAGCGCGTTAGTCTTGTGTCGTTCCTGAAATTGTGTTTTTATATTAATTAACCCCTTTTTAATATCCTACACTAAAATTAGATATTTGGGCCACTTACTTAGTTAATAAACTGCAACGATGCTAATTTTAATAATCATGTCTGCCGTGCAATTATTTCGGTTCACAAGTCGGTTCATTTCAGTAATAATTGAAGTAGTAACATGAACTAATGAAATGGCTGACACGACAAAAGAGTTAGCAGTATCATAGTTTCTCAATTAGACGGTTGGCTCAACCGTCTCTTTATAGCTTATCGGAAAAATTGTAATGAACTTAGTTACCTGTTTGTGATTTCTTCACAAAAGATGACTGAATTCTATCACCCATACTTCCTGTAGCTTCGAGATTCAGGATATCTCCGTTTATGGCCAGCGAATTTGTTGATGAATTTGATGAAATCCTTGTAAACAATGTCAGGTAAAATATTGCAGGCCCACTCCAAAAATGAAAAATTTAGAACAGCATATAAATAATATTCTTAGCTCGTAAGTCACTTACGAAATAGTCCTTTAAGCAAAAAAGGATTTATCTACGGTTTCTTCTCACGTTTTCCTTTGGCCGAATAGTTTGCTATGGTGTTTCCATAGAGTTCCAGCAGAGTTTCATTAAAAAGAATTTTCCATTTATCATTATCCTCCCCTCTAGCACCAGTTTGAATGACCGCGTTGATATACGCAATTATGTTTCTTGGTAGAAAAAATCCACAATTATCAACCTTTCTTGCTGCAAAAAAATTGAAGTCATTATTTCACATATCGAGAGCATTGTCTATTATCTTAACAAAATTAGCAAGTTGACCTAGCATTACGTTTACAACAATAAATGTTCTTCGCTAAAACGAGTCAACATACCTGTGTCTGCATAAAACGCAGGTATGTTGACTCGTTTTAGCTAAAAATATTTATTATTGCGAACATACAGTTCGGTTTAAACTACATTTTTCTTTTGATGAAGTATCACATGCCCTTAATTGAAGAAGAATCTTGAAAAATAGATATTTGAAATATTAGGAGCTGGTTGTAAATAATGAGACGGTAACTTAAATTTATAAATAGAATATATAATTAATAATATTAAAGTGGGGGACGGTGGGGAGTTGTGGGCCGTGGGGAGTCGTGGGCCACCTCACTTCGCCATGTTGTGGGTGGTAGGACTGCTTTAAACACTGCCAAAAAACTCTCTTTGTGTAAGCTCACTTTGTGAACTCGACTCATAGTCTCAACACGCGTAGTTAGTATTTTGACATTGTTGATCAAAGAAATCCAAATAAAAGTTTGCGTACAACTCAAGTGGTTGATATTCGAAGTCCCGTTGTGCAGCATATTTCAAAGGTAAGTTAGTGCAAAATATTCCTTGACCAATTGGCTTTAAATTCAATCAAACAATTTCGGTAAATCATTTATTTGTGTATGGCAATTCGGTCATTTCGTAAATGTCGGCTGTGGGGAGTTGTGGTCCACCATTAGTGGGGAGTCGTGGGCCAAACGTTCTTAATGCGTATTTCAATTTTTTAAGTGAAACTTCTTTTCTCTTGTTCTGAAAAGTGAGGTTAGAGTGAATTTAGAATGTCAATTGTGTTGAAACAATGAATGTCAATCGGAATAACAAAGTTCACTGCAACATATGCGATCCTGCGGTGCACTTGAAATGTGCCAACATGAGGACCGCATATTACACTTGCATACATTGTGAATCAGAATAATTTTTTTAAAATCTTTTTAAAATCATTAATTCTTATTTACTGCAACTTTAATAAACATAAACTACTGTAATATGCCATTATCTTTTATTTTTTGTCATGGCCCACAACTCCCCACCAAAATCACAAATATCGATTTTTATAAGATATACGTCATCCAAAATATTTCTCGCGCATTAACGAATTTCATTAATTGTGGTCTCCAGTTGATGTATTGAGAAGTTTACTACAAACACCAGTTCATACATTGATAATTTATCGATGTTCAGAGAAGTTATGTCTTGAAAACAAAGCGTGGCCCACAACTCCCCACTCTCCCCTACGATATTAATTCAGTCTGTCCACAATAAAGTTCCTACTTTCAGCTCGCTATCAGTATTTCTGTTTCTCGATCTTTTGTGCAATTCATAATTTCAAGGTACTACGAAAAAAATGAATAAAGTTCGTGGAATTTCAAGAAGTTTAAAAATCTTTCAAGAGATTTAAATGAAATTGTAGCCATTCCAAAGAATGTTAAGGGATTTTAATTGTTCTGGAATTTTTAGACACTTTTGAGAAGGGTAAAGGATCTAAAAGGTTTTCTCAGAATTTTAAGGAATTTCAAGAAGCTCATAGAAATGCTGAGACTTTTTTAGAATGAATTTTCAGAGATTTTGAATAATGTGGAATTTGAATGAATTCTAATAGTTTAGCATGAGGAATATAAAATGTTGTCGTAGAGTTTTAAGGCATTTTCAGGGAGTTTAAAGATTTTTGGGATTGTGATTTTGGAGGATTTCAAAGGTTTATATGTAATTAGAAGCGCGCTAATTTTGGCTTATACTGCAATATCATAATAATAATAAAATACAGTGTAATGACTGTACGAGTATGTAATGACTGTGCGAGTATACGAAAATTACCTTTTCCGGGAAATGTTGATGCCATAGCATTCATAGCTCCAATCCAGTTCTCATTATTCAGATCATCTTCATCGGACGATGAATTATGTGCATCAACGTAGATATTCTTTGAAGTAAGTCCGATTTGAGAAGGCAAAGGCTTATTTCCATGCATAGATGCGTATGGTGAGGTTCCTGGGCAGGCGTGATGTATTTGGGAGTCGGTCATCTTCTTTTTTTCAAATGTTGATTCAAACGATGTTGACAAGGAAGAATTAGAGCAATCTTTTGTAACTGAAGTTATATGAAGCTCAGAACTGCCTTGATTCATCAGGTTTTCAAATTGAGAATTCGATTTGTTTAACAAAATTGACGGCTGCGAGTTCCCTTCCATTCTGTGAACTTCCTGATGGAATGTTGGCCCTTGACATTTCAGACTAGGGGATCCTTCTGAAGTTGATACTGCGAATTTCCTTTTATGCTGTGGATTTTCTGATTGAATGATGGCCTTTTAAAATTCGAACTTGAACTTCCTGCAGTTGGATGAGGAAAAACAGGTAACTGGCTCATTATTTGACTTTCAAATTGCCTTTTCTTCGATTTGATTTTTTTTCCTTTAATTTATTTTCCTGATCACAGCTGTTTTTTTTATCAATCTCCTCTTTCTTAAACACTCTCCTTGATTGATCTAAAATCTCTCCTTCATTCGATACGAACATGAGATCTAGTGCAGTCTTGTCCTCTGAAAGTAATGCATTTTTATATGAGAATTAAGATTCAATCGAGGCTATAAGAATGGAAACTAGATAAGGAGCAATTTGAGTTGGCCCCTTTATCCTATCAGCTTATGTATTATGTAGGTTTCAATTCTAATTAGTCCTTATTTACTTGTCATCCACATAGCATTAAGTAATTACATTAAAATATTCAAGTCTACAATTCTTCAATCATTTTATTTATATATTACACTCCATGAAAAATTTGGAAAAACAAAAAAATAAATCAAACAATCGTTACATTTTAACTTCAAATTTTCCAAAGAACTCAGTTTTGGGTTTAAAGCAAGAAATTTGATATTTTTTCTTGTCATATCAACGGATTTTTTTGTGTCGATATTTTCAAGCAGTAATTTATTTTTAAGGAGACAATATCACAATTTTGAACCTGAGGAGGATTCCTGGTTTCGATATCAAAATTTGTAGATCATGTTATAAACTCTTCTTAAAATAATGAAAGATTTCTTTTTTATTATTGCATATGAAATGTATACATACCAGAAATCGCGAGAATTTTTGCTTGAGCCTTTCTTTTGAAGCCTGTTTTATGGTTCATCCACGTTAAATCAGAAACGGCGTTTACTTGCCCATGCTTTACTGGAAACTTAGACAGTTCAACCACATCTTTATAGAAACTGTTAAGCCACCAAATGAGTTCGATCTTTTTGCGCCTCATTTCGTCTAATTTTATTAGATTTTCTTACACGATATGCCACTTTTTTGCACAAACTTAACAATAATACACGTAAGAAAAAGGAAAGACACCAAAATTTCGCAGTATGTACTGCTGATGAGGGACAATGGTGGCAGTGATGCTAATCCACCGCGACTTTTTCAACTGCGCATGCGCCGAAAAAGAGCGGGTCTATATGAAGTTATAAAATATGTACTTGTAACATTAAACCATTGATACATTATTTCAAGTAATTAGCAGGGCATATTCTAAGGAAATTTTAGAACTACCCGAATGCCTAGTCTACGAAAACTGACAACAACAAAAAAGGATATATAGCTATTCCTTTCCAATAATCTGCTCTGTACGCAGCTGTGTACAGTCTCATAAAAAATGTCCTTTTCTTTTCCTCGATCTCATTTCTCTACGCTTCCTTTTCTCTCTTTTTTCACTTAATTTTTCTTTCCCGCCTTCATATTTTCCCATATTCCTTCTATTCAGCAACTGCCCATTTCGACTTTTAGAACTGCCCATTTTTTTTTAGAGTTGCAAAATTTCGCAGAACTACCCGTTAGAATATGCCCTGGTATTTAGGAACTTCTTAAATTGAATTTAATTAATTTTTTTAAAGTAAAAAACTTTTAAAAATATTATTTGTATTATCATTGATACTATTTATTGATTTCAAACAGACAAGCGCGTTTCGGTACATGCGCAGTTGAAAATATCACGGTCCTATTCAAGGCATTCAAGTGCGCACGCGTGCAGCTTAACTGGTAATAATATAACCTCTAAATCACACAGAATAATAGTGACTTGATGCGATTCACTTTCGATCAATATTATTTAATTGAGTGTTACTAAATATAATAAAAATGTCAAAAAAAGCTCGCAGTGAACTAAGTAATCGCCGAAGAAGTGATCGGGTGAGCTTACTTGGAAGTAATAACATTAATTATGAAGAAAATGACGACGATGAAGTAGCAGATGTGGTTGTGTAAGTAAAAATACTTGAGATAAAATACATCGTAGTTTCTAACATTCCCTGATTATTCATCCGTGATCTTGTCATTCTAAGAACTGAACCTGGTAATCCAGGTATTTATAACGCTCCTGTGGAGCACCAGATTCTCTCAACAACCTTGAACTGTCGTACCGGAGCTTGTCGGAGAATTTCACGAGCCTGCCTTTAAGTTCCTCTTCGTATGAATCCCAAAGTGTGTTCCTGAGGTTTCTGATTATGGGCATTGCTGGGTTTCCTAGAGCTATCTGAAACAAGATATATTCGTGATCTGAGAGAGATTCCTTGTCAAAAAATGTTTAGCCGATTATCTTGCTCTTCAGTTTTTACGAACATAGTCCAACCAAGAACTTCACTTTTTATTTTTGATCTAGAATGTTGGAGTATCGCCGCGATTGAGGATCTCTAGCTCAGTGCCCACTAGGTATTCAATTAAATCTCTTCCCTGTCAGCACTCGTGTCAGCGCAGAATTAGAGCTTCGATCTCTGTAGAAGATGCGAGACCCTCAGCGTCGCCCGAGAAATGAACCAAGGCGATATACACCTCTAGTTTTTCTCCGCTTCTGTCCCTGAATCTCACCTTGAGAAAGGTGCGGTCCCTGGAGTACAAACTTAGGAACTAAACATGTATAAACATGTATAGCCCTTGACAGCTGAGCATGACCTTGGTGCTTTTTCGCCTAGCCCCTTATATATAAGGTCATACTCTTCTCAGCCACTAATCCTTTTACAGTATGACCAGGTTTATTGGATTAGGGCAATGCCTTTCCGCAACACTGCCATACCTCTGGTTATAACCGCCAAGGCGCCTTTACTGTGTTGCAAGTTTATCAGCATCATCGAGATTCCCGTCTCAGGCATTGATACGCTAATTCAGGGTATCTCCTGTTGCCCGTAAGCCTTGCAGGACGAGTCTCTGCCAATAATTTTTCGTTGTCGGAAACCCATTGTAAGCAGCCTTGGCTGCTGTTCAAGAGCCGTGATATGCGGGCTCTCATTTGCTGGACTTGTCATTAATGTTATAGGTCTTCACCGCTCCTGGTAGAATGTCTACATACTAAAGAATTCGACCTGGTATTTCAAAGTCTTCGCTAGGACACCTCCTTTGTGACTCTGGGCTGCCTGTCACAACTGGTCTCAACCTCGTCTCATCTGTTCCTAGCAGTGTTACCAGATCGCGCGATTAATCGAAAATTGGGCTACTTCAGAGGCTCTGTGCGCGACTGAAATCGTTGATTTGCGGCAAGTCGCAATTTGGGCTACTTAAGTGCGAGAGACACGTGAATTGGGCTATTTTGGCCGCGAACCGCGAGGATTGAGTTTCACGTCATTTCCCGGTTAATGGCTGGCACTCCTGCCGGCCAGCTATCCATGCGATCGTAGCCGCCAACGTCAGCTCCTGCGCTCTGATTGGTCGAGACGTTAACGCCAACAGCAATCGCAACGTCGGCGAGAACCGCGCGTGTGGGCGTGTGATACGGCCATTACACTGTTAAGCATGCTTTCCATCCATGAGGTACCGAGGTAAAAAGACAGCGTCACCACGTAGCTGATTCTCAAACCACACATTCGTGTGCTTCTTATCCCCTTTCCTCGGAACGAAATTGTGAAAGTCGCTACTTTGGGCTACTTCAGGCCGATAGTGCGCGATTTTTGACTATTCAAGCGTGCTCAGTTTTCGTGCGACTCAGGCGCACCCAAGCTGCGACTTGCTTAAGCTGGGATCTGGCAACACTGGTTCCTAGAACGTTCCCGGAACGTTCGGCAGGGACTAATGGAACGTTCCAGCGTAACGTGTGAGATGTCCGCCGCTTGGGAACGTTCCACTGGAACGTTGCAAAATAACTATAATTGAAGGTTGCCCTCAGGTCCCAGTAGAACGTTCCGACCGGCAGACATTTTACACGTTCCGGGAACGTTCCGTGCAATTAGGGTGCTTAGCTCAGGTCCTGCAGATTATGGTCTGTCAGTTCCCTAGAGCAACGATACCTCGCAATGCAGTCCTTCTGGTTCAAGTTCCTCATATCTCTAGTCCTAGGGTGACGTCCCATGACAGTGTCAATCTTGGCGCAAAACGGAAAATCACTAGACATTTAAGCCATTGATATTCTCCTAGTAATCCACAGAAACACTTGCATTGGCCGAAGCGTTTAGAAATTTGACGTTTTGCGTTTTGCGCCAAGTTTGACGCTACAATGGGACTCCACCCTGATTAGACTCTTCATAAAACGTAAAAGATTGTATTTTAAATGGTGACATGCATTCACGATATTTGCATTCCATATAATTTAAGACAACTTTAAGAAAAACTATTACTCCCAAAATTCGTTAAAACTGGTGCACCAATTTGAAAAATTAGGATATTTTACGTTTTATAAAAAGCCAGTCTTTGTATGGAAAAACGAACATAAATTGTACAGAATATGATTTGAGAATAAAAAGGATGGATATTATTCTTTCGCAGATCCTATCAAATATTTTAGAATGCTTGAAAGTAATTTTTAATTTCAATATTGCCAAGATTTCAAGGGTTTCCAATAGATTACGTAGAACTTTAAACGATTTTATGAGATTTTATTAGGATTTTAAGTATTGCATGGGATTTGAAATGTTTCCACGTATCTGAAATGATTTTATAGGATTTTACTGAATTTCAAAATATTCAAACACAAAATTATCAATAATAATAATGATTTGTTTAAATAATTTTGTTTGCTATTTGAATCAATTATTACCGCACGTTTATTGAAAATTCGAAAGTACGTTGAAAAATTGGGAAGAAACTGGGACACTCGAACTTTATTCGAAGAGAAAATTGCTAAAAATAATACTACATTGCTCAAGCAATTTAGTGAGCATATAAATATGAGTGAAAAGCAGAATTTTATGTAATAAAAACAATTTGTATTTAAAAAATAGCAAAAAATCGTAATTAGTGCCAAAAACTCGCTAAACCCATTTTTTCACTTATGGGGGTTTTTGGGACCCTATAAAACAGACTAATGAGGCTTTTCCATTCGCATTCTATAGATAATTGTATTCGAACGAATTTCCGAGCGATATGTATACAAATTCGAGAAAAAAAATTTCAGTGCATTTTTGTACCACCCTAATCTACAGTATTTGTATTGTTAGATATGGGGACATACAGGATATGGGAACGCCTCAATTTCGTCTGATCAGAATTTTCATGTGTATTATCTATATTCAACTAATATAAATTTTCAAATCATCTCGAAAATATGGACGATTAGGCGCGACTTTCTTCAAATCATCAGAAAAGACAATTTTTTTCAATAATAAAAAAGATTTCACTTCAAGTTGTATGTATGTATGTATGTATGTATGTATGCATGTATGTGAAGCTATGATAATCACATCTGGATAAAGAACATTTAGTTTTGTATACCCCCACCACAAATAAAGAAATCCTTATCTTTCGGCTTCCCTTAACACATATCCCTTAACATGTCTCTCAACATTTTGGCATACATCCTGGAGAAGAAATTTTTCAAATCAAAGAAATGCCAGCCTTGCTTTGTGATCAAGAAAAATTTTATTTGCCTAAAAGAAATTTCTTGGTCATCTTTTAAAATTAAAATTAAAACTATAGTGTGCTGTTCCAAAAGTGGACATAAGTATAATTTATGTAAGAATAAAACTGTGAAAACCTGACTTTGCAATTAATATTACTTGAATATAATAAGTAAATATAAAAATTCTCATCGGATTACGGCCGATGATGTAAATAATTTTTAATTTTTTTTCTGACAATTGGTAAAATAATTTACGAAATCTTTGGTCTTCTCTCACGTTCAAAACAAGTAACGTAGTTATTCAGATAGGGTTAGCTTGATTGAAAATACTGTTCTGTTCATAATTCAATATTTGGAGAATTGGCTTTACACAAGAAATATCATTCTTTTTACATACACATTGGCAAGTGTTGGAGGTTGAATAGAATTTGGACACGTCAACTGCTGCGTGTCTCCATATTTCACAATACAAATGATGTAGGTAATGAATATCACACGTGGAGGAAAAATGTTAGGATAGTAAAATGTATGGAAGGAATTGATTCGAATCGATTCAATAATTCTTTAAATAAAACTGCAAAATATATTAATTAAATATTATTTTGACAAAATGATGATATTGAACAGATTACCAGTAACTAGAACTTCACGACAGCATGTTACAGAAAAAATGGTAATCCATGTTGTAGTAAAAATTTGACCTTGTCATGTATTTTTTGGCTGCTATTCAAATCAAATAAATAAGTATACAGGAACGTTGTAAGATGAAAAAATGACGTGAGAAGACGTTGGTTGGGTGACTTGGAGATATATATTTTTAGGAAAAGCTGTTTTCAGAAGCTTTCCATGACCCTCTTGTAGCGGGCAAACAGATGGGAAAATTATTTTCCCGTAGTACTTATAAAAACAGTTCTTCTTTACGGATCACTAGCATGTGAAGGTGTCAAAAGAAGATTATAATTCTGAACCAAAAAATCTACTTATTTTAGACTGCAAAGCAGGGAGAGAAACTTGTATCCAATAATGCTTTGGGGATCGCCATATATTTCTTAGAGGCATCCCTAATGGCAATATGGGCTCCTGCTTCATAATATTTTTCTTATAAATAAGTACATTGCACATTGCAGATTAAAAAAAGGAAAAGTGAATCTTGCCCCATTTAGTGAAAAAAGAATTGCATAATTGTGTTGTTCTTTTAAAAGAAGTTCGAACTGTAGGGTGGGGCCATTAAAACGGCTAAAATGATTAAAGAATGAATGAATGAAAAATGAATTTTTTTAATAAAAAACGTTTTTAGTTGATCAACTGTAATTATAATTTTTTTTTTCAATTTAACTAAGTACTTAAAGTAATTATATAAGTAAGAAATAAATAAGAAATAAATAAAAATAAATAAGTAATAAATACTTTAAGTTTTATAATGTCAAAAATAATCGATTTTTCAAGATGACTCTGAATCCGTTTAGAATTAAATAGTTTACAGATTTCATCTCTAAAAATTTAACTGTTGCAATTGTCACGTACTACGACGTGACTTTTTGATCTTTAATAAATGTATAATCTCGCATTTCCCTAGAATTCACTTGTCCCTTAATCCTGTTCCCTTAGCCCAGAGTTCAGTACTCTGTAGATAAAACAGGAATATCACTAACCACTAATGTTTCCCTAAATACCATCTTAGGACGTAACACAATTCAAAATCCTTAGCAGTTAAATAAACGTAAACGTCATATGATTCGAGCAATTATAAATCAAATATTCAAAACTGAACATTTTGAAATAGAAAGCCTTGAATCGTGAAATTTTTAAAGAACTAAAAACTTTGAATGCTACAATTTTAACTGATTTGTTTTGAAAATTTTTAATTTTTAAGTGACGTAGTTAAATTTAGATGTACAAATAGCAACTTAACACCTAGTAATTTAGAAAAAATTGAGTAATTCCAAGCGATGTTTTTTTTTCAAAGAAGTTTTGAAAAGATTCAAAATTAATGTAAATCTTGAAATGATTTCAAATAATTTTAAGAAAATGTACATTTTTTGGGGTTTGGAACAAAAAATCTAGAAGCGTTTTAAGAGTTGTGGGAAGTTTTATATGAACAAAAAAATTATCTTATGATTCCTAGGAAAGTTAAAAAATACTTTTTATTTTGAAAAATTTTAATTTGTAAGTGAAATTGTTAAATTTTCATGTATAAATAGCAATAGAACATTTACCAATTTAGAAAAACAATTGAATAATTCCAAGAGATGTTTTTTTTAAAAAGAAGTTTTGAAAAATTAATTTTAGGAGAATATTTAGAAATATTTCCAAAGATTCCCAAAATTGTCAAAAAAGAATCTGGCGGAGGAGAAAATAGGTGGAGTAGGGGAGGGAGAGTTTGCTATGAGGAGGTTTTTAACGACTTAATTGAGTTTTCTTTTAAGGAAAATATGTAGTTTCAAAAAATGATTTCAAAAAATTGATTTCAAACATTTTTTTCATAAATTCTTTTTACCTAATTTTTATTTAATAACATTTTTATCTGATACTTAAAAAAAATTGTTGGATAAATTTTGTTTTCAACAAAATGTGTTTCTTGTATAGGCGCTCTCTACCTACTTTGAATAACTTTCTTTAATTTTGCATTTAATTTATTCATAACATTTCGTATTCAAAATACTAATTTTTCTACTGAAACGTATTAAAGAATATTACGAAAATGTAAAATTTCAGTACATTAATATGAATAACTCGAATAGTTCAACATTTTCCCGTGTTTTGTTACACAAGTATACTAAAGTTTGAATCATTTTTATCATTTATTCAAATAGAATCTTAAATCACCAAATAAATATAAATAATAGTAAAATAAATTTATTACTCGTATAGTGTGTGCAAAAAAGCCCGACCCCCGGGGGGGGGGGGGGAGTAGTATTACACTAGAGAATATTTTATTAATTTAATTAGTATTTGAGTATTTGCCTGAGCAAATATTTGTATTGCAGCATTTCATTAATGGAATGGAAAAAACATCGCATACGAAAATATTGAACAATTTTTTAAGTGATTTCGATTATTAATCAATTAGTGGAATTTTTCTGTTGATGTTTTTCGATATAAACTTGTGCACAGAAAGTGCCGACTCAACGTGTATCAGGTGCTGTTTAAAGAATTACCATATTTATAACACGATGTACATAAAAAACTATGCTTTTCTAGATTACCTACACTTATGTGTTTAATGAATCATTTGGGACAACAAAATTAAAAGTGATGCAAAGAAAATCTGACTGTTTGATTAATGTTTGATAAATATCATCTCTAGAGGTATTATGTTCAAAAAACTTCTAATTGGAAAAATTAAGCTATTTCTTGTTGCAGAATTAAGTACACAGTCAGACGGGTCCAGTTCCAGCTCCAGGCGGTCTGTTTCTGCCGGGTCTTCTCTTCATCCGTCACTACAGGGTAAAATTCATTCAGAAACACATAAAAAACTAGCGTGAAACAAATCAAATAACGTACATATTACATATGAAGATTAGATAACGTACATATTGCCACAATTATCTCCATACAATGGAGATGTGTTGTGACGGTTATACCCGGAATATTCTATTAAGCTAATCGTCTTGATCATCGGCGCTCTTGGAGGTGCCAAGGTTTCACTGGTTAATACCCTGAAAAGCATCCCTGCGTGTCAAATTACTCTTACGTACAGCCACCTTGTCCGTACGAATTGCCATGAAGCTCGACATCCAGTTCAGCCAGATCTTTGGGCTTGGGAGAAACCTGAATGTTGATGTTTTTCCGGGTCATTCAGGACGTGACATCTATAAAGGATACTCTCAGATGCAGACACAAACCTCTCATCCGACGGATATGTTCTTCCGAACTGTCGGCGAGGAACAAAGTATCTGCAACGAACATGCTTGCCGTCCGGGTAGCAGTCTATTCATTTGGAGTGGTTCCATGGACGAAAAACAAGCTCAGATCCTTTGATATCGGGACGCGAAAGGTTTTGCACATGAACAAAAGCATGCACCTTAAGTCTTCTTTTCCGCGACTTTACATCTCATACCGCCAAGGTGGTCGCGGAATACTGAATCTCGAATGTCTTCACAACAGGATTATTCTGGGTACAGCACATATAGTTGCAAGTGGACAAGACCCTCTTCTCAAAATGGTCAGGAAACATGAAGAAGCGGGCAAAGGGGCGTTTCTGTACAAAGCAGCGGAGGAGGCTGCTGAGACATTCGGCCTTGACTTAAATACCAGGGGTGAGCAAAATGCATCAAATCTTTTCCACCTGGAATAGTGACTCCTGAAGGCCTGGATTAAGAAAGCACAGGAGAAAAACTTCCACGTATGAGCTAACGTTTACTTTCCTTAGATCGCCCGGATTGCATTCGGGTACGGAGGGCTTCATTTTGGCATGTCAAGACGGTGTCATTTCCACTCTAGCATACCGTCGCCACATTTTGAGCCAAGACATTCCTGATGATAGCTGCAGAGCGTGTCATGAACACGCCGAGCATCTAGGACACATACTATCTAGTTGTCCATCTCATGCGGGAACGACCTACATTCAAAGGCATAATACGGCACTGAGAGTGCTTCATTATCATCTCTGTCCCTCTTACGGCATTAGCCCAAATACCTCTCAGCTGACGCTTCTAAAGAAATAGAGTCAATTGTCGAAAATGAGAAGTGTCGCATATACTGGAACTTCACATTCTCGACTATTTTTTCTGTTGCGCACTCGAGGCCTGACATAGTTCTCCTTGACTTCGAGAAACGAACCATGTTCGTTATCGAATTTGCGGCACCAGCGACGGTTATACCCGGAATATTCTATTAAGCTCATCGTCTTGATAATTGGCGCTATTGGAGGTGCCAAGATTTCACAGGTTAATAGCCTGAAACGCATCCCTGCGTGTCAAAAAACTGCTGAGACACTTGTAGGGAAAATGCAGAAGGCGGTCGTCCTTGGGTCGCTCCATGTCCTCAGGGTGTACGAGACTTTTGCTGGATTATCGTATTGAATTCGTCGCAGATTGTAACCACCTATGTCACGGTCGTAAGACGTGGTTTCGGCTGAAATTTTACCGCGATTTCGCTGGGAGCGGGTGCAATTGTTCATATTAGCACCCGTTCCCAGCGAAATCCTGCGATTGTCCTTATGACAGACTTTTAACTATATGTATAAATATATATATAAGTAAAATATCGAAGTACACACTTAATAATTGTTTAGTCAGGCCTTTTTTTAAATTTTTGTCTAATGATAACCCTTCTTAAAGGTAAAATAAAAATATTCAAATGAGTTCGAGCTTGACTCTTCATTTACATCAAGAACGTCCTTAAATCTGACGTTCTGAAAGAAAAAGTCCTGCATTGTCGATCGTAGCTAAGGAGATCTTCGCCTTTTTTGAAAGAGGATGAAAAACATCCATTTTGAGTTTTCGATGGAAAATCATACTGCAATTTATGTTCTACCTTTTGCATGTATTTCTCTTGCATGTCTACAATTAAAAATTCATCAATTCCTCCTTCAATTTTATTCCAATTAGGCTCACCGGGCCACCGACGTTCGGGTGAACATTCTGGTATTTCTTCACATCATAAAGAACCTTCTACGCCTAGATTTCACAACCAACCTGAAGGGTCAAACCGGCAAGAGGTAAAAAATTTGCTCCTCATATTTATAAGCTTACAAGAATATAGTGAAATAATTGTTTTTCTTTCAGAAAAAAAAACAGTTTCAACAGAAAATCTGTTTCTTGACTGTATATGATAAAAGTTCCTTTTGAAACAAATTTTCTCGATAAGTATTTGCTCTTATTGTTCACTAATTGCTTTGGCACTGGAGAAATGGCCACTGCTTGCAGAAACATTAAAAAAAGATTGGCCTGCTAACTTAGAAGTGAGTATAAAAATAAAATATTTAAAATTTATCTAAATGTGAATTCTAATCAAAAATGTATTTTAGTATTACTATTACGTTCAAACTGCCATTAAGTGGAGGACAAGAGAACCAAATTTGCTGCACACAATTTATTGCCCAAGAGGCGATCATAATTCTGGAATTTTCGTGGCGATATCATCTGTAAGTTTCTTTAGGTATATTAAAATGAGCAGTATTTTTTCTTTTTTTATAGTATTCAGTTCTAACATGAATTTTTAGTTTGCAGTTTATCATGTGATAATTTTTGCCCACGAGGGCTTCGAAGAACTTTTGCAGAAGGCTGTAATAGAAACTAGAATCATTAAATGGACCGAAGGTGTTAGGTTCTACGCCATTAGTTCCCGTATTATTTCTACTCTTCACTCTATCATTGAGACTTTAAAACGGACAAGGGGGCTAGAAATAGAGTGGAGCTTACCCGGAAATACTTTCTTCAAGCCTAAAGAAGAATGTGCTTCTGTCGAAGTTCGGTAAGATCGTTTCTAGTTTATGTAGTTTTTACCATGATCGAATGTAAATTTGGCTTGACAGGATGAGCAGCTGTTGGCAAAACTTAGCGCATACATACAAAATAAAATCCGCTACACTAGAGATCCTCAAGGTAGAGTTGAGTCAGGTCAGTAGCTATTTTTGATTGGCCATAGCTTGCCGCAGGCCTCTTCAGCGAGGGGAATTTTCATAAGTTTTACTCGCGGGCCACATGTTTCGTTTCCACCACTACGCCTTCTCCCTCAGCTGTAAAAGTAAGAAGGAAGTTATTCGTGTTAACTGACGAGGCGTAGTGGTGGAAATGAGATATTTAGCCCGTGAGTAAGAATCATGAAATTTCCCCTCGCTGAAGATCCCTGGCTCACCGGAACACGAAGGTTTCAAAAGGGCGCGTAAATGGGTGGATCAGTTTGACAAGTATTGTGTGAAAAAATCTGCCCGCCGCGCGAGCACATTGTCATCGCGCGCGGCTCGCAAGTTTGAACGCACCTAGGGCGCGTGTCTGCTGATTCTCGCGCTTAACGCTTAATAATATATTAACCTCGCGCTACGCGTTCGGCCTTCGTACTTCCTCCACATGTGTGCACAATCTTTTCAAAACTGAAGGTCAAATCATAGACAACTGTAATTTAGTGGTTGTGAATTCTCTTTTGTTAAAGCTCCTTCGGCTTCAACGAACACATTCTCATCACGTATCTCGTGCTCCTCACTAGAGTTTGTTCAAAAATTCAATTTTTTGTCTTCAATGCTGTTTTTTACGAGTGAAACGAAAACTACGCATCCTATCAAAAAGTAATTCTTGAAAAATGTGTATAACTTTTTCGGGTGCACAATTTTTGTGGAATCATCGTTTGTTGTATCTTGCATAGTTTGATCGCAAAATGGAATTTTTGGTTCTTCATTACTTTTTGTCCAATCAGAATTTGGATTTTCTATTTTCTAACAAAATTAAAAAGTTTATAATGAGAATCTTGTAGGGCTTTCAAAAAGCAAGGCTTTTCGATGCTTGACTTTTTTTCGTATCGTGCGTTTCTTGACTTAAAATTTTCACTTTCGTTTCTTTTTTTTAATTTTGTAAATGCTATAACAGTAATAAATTTTTTTATCAAAAAAAAGCCATGAGAATGAATTTTCCGTCTTTTTCAGAATAATGATTAGCCGTACATAGAATTTTTTAATATTAGAAAAAAGTGGTCCCGAAAATTTTGAAAATGCTTCAACTTTTTAATTTTTTTATGAGAATGTAATAATTGATGGAACCATATCTGCATGTAATAATTTGATGGAAATGGCAATATATTTATCACCGCTTAGCTTTCCCTGATAATATAAATGAAAATAGTATACATAAACCGTTAAGAAAATCATCTGAGATGCAAATTTTTAATTATTTAATAAAAATAAGTATTTAAAAATTGTTAAGTACTTGTAGAAAAGTGGACTAGCACCGTTCAGCGTTCCCTGTTTTAATTTTTGTAAACAAAATTCTGTTTAGGAAAATTTTTATAAAAATGTAGTTTCGTAAAATTAACTAAAATTGCAGACTTAATATCCCCTTTCCCCCTTTTTCGAGTAATTCTTCTTTTTGCGTAATGGTAACTATAACCTAAAATTTAAAATTTGTTTAATTGAACGTTCCTCATTTAAAAAATGTCGAGTAGAATCTTCTGAACAATTCGCTAAATGTTTTTGTAAACACAATAATTTGAAGACTGTTGCAGATAAATTGATGGAGTCTTGAGGGCTTATTTCACCACTAATATCTCAAAAATTGACAAAAGAATTTCTAAAAATATCTATAACCTTTTTTCTAGCACATAATGATGTTTTAAAAATAAGTTTTTCATAGCAAAACTTTTGTATTAATATAATTGATAGTTGACATTTTTGTATGAAAGCAACTCTTCTATTATATTTCAATTTCAGAATTATTCTTTTGGGATAAAAACTAAATTCTTTTACAGAAAATTTATGGATTTGGTTATGAAGTCATCCATTTTGGTTGAAAAATCAACTGCTTTTGATTTGAAATAAAAGTTTTTCTTGGTTCAAATACCAACTATTACATTAGTAGTTGACAATTCATCTTTCTTGCTTGAAAATTATACTACTTGATTGAAATTTGGACTACTTTATTAACATTTAATTGTGTCTGTGAAAGATTTATCATTGCAGTTGAAGATTCATCTCGGATGGAAAATTCAATTATCTGTTGAAAAATTCGTTTTTTTTGTGTAGAAATTAATTTTTTAACTGAAAATTTAAATATTCTCTTTTTTGTGGAAAGCTGATTTTTTTAATTATTTTTTTTTTTTTTAATTCAACCTTCGAGTTGAAAATTCCTGTATTTTGTTAAAGATTCGTCTTTTCGGAATAAAATTAATCTTCTTGGTAGAAATTTTGTCTTCCTTGGTTAATAATGCAACTGATTGGTCAAAAATTAATCTGTTTTGGTTACGGATGTCACTATTTGGTTGGAAAATTATTTTCATCGGTTTAATTCAACTGCTTTTGATTCAAAATTGAAATTGTAATATCAACGGAAGTATTTTCCATTTTAAGTTTATCTAATGCCTTTTTTGGCTGAAAATTGAACTGCCTAGTTAATAGTTGAACCAATTTGTTAAAAAAGTATTTTTTGTTTGAAAATTCTTCGTTTTTGGTTGAAAATTCTATTTTTTTATGTTTAAAAATAATTTTTTCAGTGAAAATTAAACTTTTATATTTTTGGTTGAAAATTGACCTTTTTTAGTTGAAAATACAACTATTTGGTTCCAAATTAAATTTTATCTGAACATTTATCCGGATTTTTATCTGTTATCTTAAATAGAACCTGAACTTTTGTATAGATTAGTGTGATTTTTTTACCTGAATATTTATGTGATATAATTATCGCAATCATATGTAAATGAAATGGACATCCGACCGAAAGTATAAGGATTTTGTACGGGAGACACAGATTGGAAATTTGAAATTGCCAAATTTTCATGGTGTTCCTTTCAAATTTTTTTCAGGGTGCCTGAGGGATGTTATTTTAAGGAAATTAACCAATCAGACGTACCTCTGATTCATTCTTTGTGGGCTCGCCGAAACCAGGAAGATCCAGAAATAACAACGAATCTTCTCATGGCAAGGTTGAAATTGAGTGGAGGACTTGGACTATATTCAAAGCAAAATAACGAACTTCTCTGCTGGCAAATGCAAGGAGAATTTGGTGAAGGCGCTGTGGCCGGGACAATCGAAAAAGCCAAAAGAAAAGGCTACGCATATGCAGTGAGAAATGCATTCGATAAAGGCTTAGCAGACAATGGATTGGACTCGTTTGGCTTCGTAGCTAGAGGAAATTTGGTTTCAGAAGCGTGGATGAAATCCTTGAATTGGAAAGTACACCAACCGTACGTCCTTATACAAATGAAAAAATTAAGGAATCGTTTATAAAATGGTAAGCTTAACTAAAGAAAAATTAATGAAATATAATGCAATTTGTTACGGTTTATTCGTCATTACTTCTGACCTTTATTGGCTTGGATACATTTTAATTAAATATTTAACTGATGCTTTCTTTATATCAGATAAGCGTTTATTTTTCAGCCTGCTGGCCTTGAAAAATTTGCCTTGCTTACAACCTCCATGTTTTAAACAGTTTGTCATAAAATAAGTCTTTAGACCTTAATGCTACCTTAATTCTACGACCGCTCCCTCTTATCGCTTTGCGTTCTTCGCTTCGCCCCGCATGCATGTCCCTATCTTTCACCTTGCCTCGCATTGCCAACGCATTGCCTCCGCGGTTACTATCTAACAGTTATCTAACAATTATTGAAAATATTTACAATATTTACAGTTTCGCTTACATTTATTTCCTCTCCTCTTTCCAATCTTTCCCTCTCCATTCCTCTTCCTCCTTCCTTCTCTCTTTCTTCATCTCTCTCAACACCCCCTTCACCCACGCAACCGCCCTTTCGTCCCCTCTTCCATGCAGTAATACCTCCATGCTTATCTCACTCTTTCCACTCCCTCTCAATCCGCCATCCGGTGTTCCACCCTTGCATACTCCTTTCCGCCAAATTCACACATTCTCTTCTTCCTAGGAAGCCAGAACCTATTAAAATGCTTCATGCACCCACACCTCATCTTCGCTATAAGCTCCTGACTCCCTTTCTTTCCTTCTCACATAAATACTGCACTCTCTCCCTTGGCATAATCCACCCGTAATTCCCATTGAACCTTGACCCTCTCATTCTCTCCTCTCCTTCTGCCTTCTCTCTCTCCATTCAGTTCTTCTTCACCACCTCATACACCTTGCTCACCTTCTCATGCATCCTTTTATTTTCATCCCTCTGCAGCCCCTTCCTTCTAAAATACGTTTCTCTTTCAACCTCCATCTTCCTCTCTCCTCCTCTGTTCTCCTTCTTTCACCAACACTCCCTAACCAGCTTACTCCTTCCCTTTTCCAAAAATGTTTCCTCATACTCGCAGGTCCGACTCCCTGTTAGAATCCCTAAACTCCTTTTCCCCGCCTGCCTCCTAACAATATAATTACGCGTATTCCTTGCCAACCCCAGTATCCACTTTACGTACTTTTCATGTGTCCTATTCACCTCCTCGTTTCAACCCCCTTTCCATCCAGAAATCCTCCGAAATACCCTTCCCTTCTCTCACCTTATCTTTCATATCCTCATATTGATCCTCTTGATCTGGCCTCTTTTCACTCCCTTCTCCTCCAACGCCTCCCACAACCTCCCCCTATCCACCGAAGGAAACGCGGCTTTGAGATTCACAAAAAACGCGTACAGTTTTGCCACCTTCTTCGCCAATTCTCTATACATCACGTGCTGCAGAAAGTAGATATTGTGGATAGTGCTCCTACCCGCCCTAAGTCCCGCCTGCTTCTCCGGCAATATTTCTTTTCCCTCGACATCTTTCGTAGCCTCTCCGCCTCTCCCTTTCTATACTTTCTTCACTACCTCCTTCAGCCTCTCCCTAACATCTTGTGTACTAAACAGCCACCCTTCGTTCTCCACCACGTGCAGCCCTGCTGCCTTTGACCTTAACTTCCTTATCTACTTTTCTATCTCCTCGTCATTCAACTCCTCCCCCTCTGCCTCCCAAGTTCTTCTACTCCCAAAATCTCTCTTTCGTGAATCTGAGCCCTGAAACGATTCTTCAAAAAACGTCATCCACTCCTCCCTCCCTAGCTTCTCATTTATCCCCACTCTACGCTTCCTAAACCTATTTTTTAACTTCCACACGTCCCTCTCTGTCTTCACACTTCTTGCTCATTTCTACGTACTCTTTCCTTTCCGCAGTTCCCTCTTTCTACTTCTTGTACTTCCCTTTCACCTTCCTTTTCATCTTTTTACATCAATTTGATCAATTTTGATCAAATTCAACGTTGTTGAAACGTTTTGAATTCAACGAATAAATGAAATTCCAAATACTCATCACCCCATATTTAGGAGGAAAATGATTCTGTGACTTGAAGTTGCACTGCCTGCAAAACTTGAAATTAATTCAAGCATTGTTTTATAAAATTTTTTCTTTCAAAACAAAATTATTTATGTATTTATTTGCAATCTGAGGTAACTGATAGAACAATATTTGTATTAAATGAACATAATTTCAATCGGTATTATTAACACTTGGCATTCATTTTAAAC
>CAKNXH010002270.1:0-10238 GCA_932178445.1 Andricus quercusramuli | reverse complement strand
TACGATAATTTCGACGTAAGCAGAAATTATTCCCGATTGACATCGTGAAGAATATGGTTTGCAGTAATTTTATTTCGCATACTGATGGTTATTTATTTATTTCATGACTCTAAATATTCTATATTTTTTTGATGCTGTAGTTAGAAATTCGGCAACTATTATAGACTTTATATTTTTTATTTCGAAAAGGCTTCACTTGCAAGAGTTAGATTACTCAATTTTTCTCGTGATTCTATTATGCTTACTTACTATAATAATTCACTCTGCTGATAAGATGACGATGCTCCAGTCAGGAAAAGTCTGAACTTCTCGTCTGTTATTCTTGCTTAGGTACACTCCTTATGTACACGTTTGGTACTTTTTTCTATATGTTATTATCATATCTGGTACAACCCATTTTATACCTGCATTCTAAACATTATTGTTTCTAAGATGTGGTCTGCTCTACGGAACTGGAAGGTTTTTACGCTAATAACCCTTATTGCAGGGCCCTTCTTTGTAAGTTGCCCTACATACCGTATTGTCTCCCTCTTGTAAGATTTAATGGCCTTTCTTAATATATGTCACGTCAATGCTCAACCCCTGCCTGCTCATTTCGACGAGTTTGCACATTATTTTGGTCAGAGATCCTTTCATATTATAGCTGTATCTGGAACTTGGCTGAAGCCTCAATTTGATTCGTCAAATATTAGCCTGAATAATTACTCACTTTTCAGAAAAGACAGGGTGTCTCGTAGAGGTGGTGGAGTCTGTGTATGTGTCCATAATGATTTTAAGTGTAAGATCATACATGTCAGTACTGAAACCACTGTCCCGGCCGCTGAATTTTTATTTATTGATCTCTTTCAATCTCGGAAACGTTTACTTTTTGGGGTTGTATATAAACCACCCAACGCTGGTTTCGGTAATTAATTTGAGACGGAGCTTTTTAATTATACGCTCAATTATAATAATGTTATAATCACAGGGGATTTCAATACTAACTCAAATATTCGCTCCAACCAATCCAAATATCTTACATCTTTGGTCAATTCAGCTGGTTTATCTATAGTACCACTTGGATCTACGCACCACTCCGGAATGTGTAGTACATGGATTGACCTTATGGCTGTGGAAGATCTTACTAAAGTACAAAATTATTCTCAACACCCAGTTCCCTTCCTGTCCAGCTATGATCTTATTCAAATATATTACAATTTTAATTCATGTATAAATATCGCCCCGTGTTTAAAAAAATTCAGAAACCTAAGTCAAGTTTACGAGGATAGATGGTTCACTCTGCTCTCTGACGCTGACTGGAGAAGTGTATTTTCTGCTGGAAATTTAAATTCAAAGGTAGAAAAACTCAATAATATATTAATTTCAACATTTGATGTAGTAGCTTCAGTACATGATTTTCAGGCGAGGAAAAAAATTGTCCGTGGATATCGGAAGAGATTAAAAGTCTCAGAAGGGAAAGAGACAGAAAGTAGTCTCAAGATAGGAGGACTAATGATCAGGCACGATAGAAGGAATTCCGTATCCTTAGGAATCTGGTTCAAACTAAGATAAGGGAGTCTAAAAATAAATATAACTATAATGCAGTTGTTAACAAGAATGGGGATGGAAATATCTGGAAGGTCCTTCGGCGGCTTGGAATTATTCCCTCTCAGAGTCAAACCTTTGATCAGAACTACTTGGTAAATGACTTCATGAATCGTTCCCTGATTGAGCCTATACCAATTGATACTACTCTATTATCCAGTGAATTGTCTCATTTTTATGATGCTAACTTTTACTTCTCTTATATTGGGGCTGGCTCTCTGCTTCCAGCAATTGCCAAGATAACCTCAGGGGCTATCGGTACTGATGGTATCTCTATTAAAATGGTTAAACTTTCTCACCGTGTGATACTTCCTGTTCTACTTCATACTTACAATTATTCTCTACAGCTTGGGATTTTCCCCAATATTTGGAAACACTCACTGATTCGCCCTGTTCCTAAGATTGCAAAGCCTTCAACTATAACAGATATTCGTCCTATTTCTATCCTCATTGCATTAGCCAAGCCTTTCGGAAATTAGTGGATAACCAGCTAATTGAATATTTGGATAAACATATCCTGCTTGACCCTTTTCAATCTGGATTCCGGAAGGAGCATAGTACCATCACTGCTTCCCTTCAGTTTAGTGCTGCTTTAATAGCTGCAATAGATCAAAATGAAGGAACGATTGATCTATTTTTTGATCTTTCTAAAGGATTCGAATTGGTAAACCATGACCGTTTAATCTAAAAATTAAAAAACCTTAATATCTCAAACACTGCCATAAATTGGTTCAAGTCTTACTTAAGTAATCGCTTACAATGTGTAGCAAACAGTGATGGTGTTCGCTCTGACTGGAATGAGGTGAAGAGTGGGGTTCCCCAGGGCTCAATGCTTGGCCCCAAATTGTTTAATGTATTCACTTGCGAATTTTCAGCGGTCTTGCGCTACTGTAAATATCACCTTTATGCTGATGATAGCAAAATATATTTTTCTGGGCCTCTTTGTACCCTTAGGGACCTACTTCAAATGGTTCAGGAAGATATCAATAACGTCTACGAATGGGTTGTATCTCATGGTTTAGAACTCATTCCACAAAAAACATGTGCTTCGCTAGTTGGATGCTCCATTCATAATCCATCAAAAGTTCTAGATTCCCTTCCACCTTTGTACTTGAACGGTCTCGCTATTGACTTCTCTGATTCAGTTAATGATCTTGGTTTGATATTCTCTTTCTTGGAAAGAGCATGTTGAACTAACATCACGCAAAACCTTCAGAACCTTACATCAGCTTAGTCGGAGTAGGGACTCTTTGCCTACAGCTACGCGAATCCATCTTGTAAAAGCCTTGATTCTCCCTTATTTTGATTATGGGTGTGTGGTATACGATGGAATCTCTGATGACCTCAATTGCAAACTTGAACGTGCTTCAATGCCTGCATCCGTTCAATATATAACTTGTCCAAATTCGATCATATTTCTGAGTATAGGAAAAGAGCTGGCTTTATGACAGCTGCCAAGAGAAGACAATATTTTATGGGTAATTTGCTGTACATGGTCTTCAAGAATGAAAAGCCTGTATATTTATTGGAATTATTTTTGCAGGGGTATGTGAACCTTCCAGGTCGGCCTGGGCTGCGCGATAGAGGTCGTACCGTGGTAATACCTGCTCATAGAGCATGTTTAATGCACAAATATTTTGTAATTAGAGAGAGACGGCTTTGGAATAAACTGCCCAATAATATTTTTAATGCGTCCATAGTATTTGCATTTAAAAGATGTTCTCTGTATTTCTAAAATCTATGGGTAAACCTTTATTTAATATAACTCTGTGGACTTAGCCTGTATCTTGTTTTCTCTCTCTGTATTATATTCAGTTCCATTACTATTACTATTTTTTATTCATTCATGTTTTTCTATTATGAGGTGTGCTCATGTTATTTTTTTTTTGTCTACTTATATCTTAAGATAAGTTTAGCAACAGTTCCATCTTAATATAAAATTTCAGTAACTTCTTACAGCATATACTTACATGAACTTACTTTTTTTATATAACCGATAATGTCGTTAAATGTGCATTTTTAATATTAAATCAGGGTTCTAAAAATATGTGCGCTACACTCTAGATCCTGCAACTATATATTTAAACATCTCTACATCTCTGTACATTGTTCTATGTGTATACCCTGTTCAGCTCCTAAGGGTGCTTTATAGCCCTGTGAGCTTTTTTCTCAATAAATTAAATTGAAATTTAATCAGAATTAAAATTATTTTCTGAAATTTCCGTTCCATTTTCTACAAGATTATTATTATTCAAAAGTCAGGGAAGATTTATGAGAGACAATTTTAGTAACTGTCAAGGATAATGAATCTAAATTTTTCGAATTTCAATTTGAAATCATTTTATTCAATTTATTAAAGATTCTACTTTCAAAATATCACCACATTAGAATTTCAGGCTGCACAGTCTTCCCCTTTTTATCTTGAAAATCACCTTCTTTTCCTTATTCTTAAAAAACTTCCCCTTCTTCCCCTTTTCTTTTTAAATATACGATATTGGAAATTGTACCAATCATTGAATAATGATTAAAGCAAATAAATTATTCATAAGAAAATAAGGTACAAGTTTCAAATCCTGACCAATAAAAAATAAAAATCTAAAAAAATTTGAAGATGCAACATTTTGAAGCCAGTTGAAAGTATGAAAACTGGAGACAGAAGTTATTATCCAATAAAAAATTGGAACAGTTACCGAATATATAGTATTTTTAGGTAAGTTTCAGAAGATTAACACATTTTATTTGGAATGTACAAATTTTTCAAAATCTTTGCTTGATAATAATTTAACTATTGTTGAAACTTTTTTTTTCGTTGAAAATTATTTTTTTTTCTTCAAACTCACAATTGTGATTGAAAATGTAGCTTTTTTAGTCGGAAATTCAACTATTTTGTTGCAAGTTCATGAATTTCGTTCTAAAGTTATATTTCTTGGCAGAAAATTAGTTAAAAATTGGACTTTTTGGTTGAAAAAATATTCATTGTGTTGAAAAGCTGTCTGTTTGGTTGAGAATCAGAATACTTTGTTAAAAATTCATTTTGTTCAAACTGAAAATTTGAATTTTTGATTGAAAATTATTTTTTGTATTGAAAGTTTATATTTTTGAGTTCAAAATTTAACTGTATTGTAGAAAGTTCTTTTTCTGGCAAAAATTCAATAATTTGGTAGAAAATTGTTTTGTTTTTTTTTTTCATTTAAAAATTAGTTTCTTGGAATGAAAATGTAGAAATTCCATTTTTTGTTCAAAGTTGATCTTTTTTATTCTGAAAATTCAACTATTTGGCTAAAAATTTATATAATTTGTTAAAAACTCGTCCTTTTTTGTAGAAAATTAATCTTCTCGCTTTAAAATTTGACATTTCGAATGCAATTTTTTCTTTGTTGACTGAAAAATCTTTTTTGGTTAAAAACTCAACTATTGTTGAAAATTCGTGTTTTCGGATGAATGATTCAACTGTTTTGTTGGAAATTTGAATTTTCCCTCGAAAATTCAACAGATTTGTAGAGAATTTAACTAATTTATCTAATTTTCAACTACTTTGTCAAAAATTCATTTTTCAGTTAAAAATCCATCATTTTAGTTAAGGATTTTTGTTTCTTCGTTAAATACTAGGGGTTTTAACTAAAAATTTCAATTTTTGGTTGAAAATTAACTTTTTAATTGAAAATTCATATTTTCGTATTGAAAAATCAACTGCATTGTAGGAAATTCTCCTTTTGGGCTTCAAAATTCAATAATTCGGGAGAAAATTCAGTTTTTTCCATTTAAAGATAATTTTTTAAAACGAAAATGTAACTATTCGATTTTTGGCTAAAACTGATGTTCTTAATTCAGCAATTCAACTATTTTGTTCAAAAATTATCTTATTTGTCGAAAACTTAAAATTGCGAAATTTACAAATAAAAGATTTTTGGGATTTCGTATATTTTTTGCGATTTTGGAACGCTATAAACACCACGAAAAAAATGTTTCCGTGAATACAAAATAATATGTTTATTTGGTTCGAGCTGTTTTTGTATATTTTCGAAAAATTTTAAATAAGGCAACATTTCTTTAATTTGGAAAAAATTTCGAATTGTAAATTCAAAATTTTTATTTTTATTTTAAATTGTAGATTGGAGAACAGAAGGTATTAACCAATTCCAAAAATTTTTTCTTCACTTGTTCTGGATGTCGACCCACTAATTCAAACAGCCTAAGCTCAAAGGATTGGATTAATTTTAGCATTTTTACTTCGCTCCACTGAAAAGTTTAGTTTTAAATTTACATTGAAAGTATATATATATATATATAATAAGGATAAGATGACAAATCTTGGAAAGAAATATTTATGAGAGCGATGTTAAACATAACAAGATTGTATATTTAACTAATTTTATTTTCCCCATACTTTTTTATATCACTCTGGATGGATTTCCAATTATCTAAGTATATCAAATTTCCAATAATAAATATTCAATTGCAGAAATCATTGAAAATTATTTTAAAATGTAACATTTCTTACAAAAAGATTGTTCTTTCTTTTCGATACATAAAAACAAATGTTTAGTCTTTCCCCTAGTTTCCCCTTCTTCATGAGAAAACCATCCTATTTATACTTTTTTGAGCTCCTTTTGCGCTGTGATCCCTGGAATTTGGGTCCAAATGCTGATGGTCAGGAAAATCAGGAATCGGTCAGGGAAAAGTCACAACAATTTGAAAATGAACTCGGAAGAACATTTACAACTGAAATATTCCGTTGTATTATTAATTCATAGAAATATTCAGAAATGAATTGTAAAATAAAAAGAAACCTTTTCGGACACTATTGCTTACTGAACTTTTGGTGCAGAAAATTCGTAATCTTTATAAACAGAGAAGATACCTCATTTCTTATGGTCAAGAGATTATTAATTGAATGCTTTTGTCATTTATGGAGTTTTTCACCCATAAAAGATCTAAAAATTTATCATAATCGTTTTTTAATAACACGCGCAGTGTTTGTTTTAATCGCAGAAAGCACTTCTAATTCTTAATTGAAGAAGAAGCTAATTCATTTATTACGTGATGCTTGGATTGACAATTTAAGTAATGAATATTCAGGTGCTACGTCAGCTTATATATAATTTCATATATTCGTTATCTCAGAGAATAAAAGCATCAAGGTTGTTATGCTCAGATACCATGTGAAAGGTTTTAACAAGTTTCCGATTTAGAACAGGGAAGTTTTGAAATAAAATTATACTTCTCAATTTGAACATAATTTTTTTAAATTCCATTCTGCTAAATCATAATTCAAATTATCTTCTAAAATTGCTGTTCCATGTGAAAATTCACTGCTCCAAGTCAAAGTTGTAATTCTTTTTAAAAAGGCCGTAGTCCAAGTGAGAATTATGATTCTTCTACAAATTAGTTTTTTCAATTTTGGATTTAGAGTTTTGGAAATTAGGTGCTCTCATTAATATAATATATTATGAATAATATTATATCATCATTAGGTTTGTTTCAAACTTGTATTAGATTTTTAAATTTGAATTATTTCCAAGATTTTGAATAGATAGAGTTTATGACTGTAGATTTTTATGGTTGAATATTCAATTCTTTTGTTAAAAATTAATTCTTCTAATTGATAATTTGATTGCAAGTTTATGTTTTTCATATGAAAATTCGTATTTTCAGAGTTAAAAATTATTATCAACAATACTGTTAATCAAATTTCGTTTACTAACTGATACTTAGTTTTGAGCGACTAAAGCCCCGAGCATTGAGTTCTTGAAAACGTCGTTAGCTTGCATTTTTAAATTGATTCATGTTTTGAAAAATATTTAGGCAAATAATGTGACAAAGTTTATATTTACAACAATATAATTTGTTATCTTTATGAAGAATGCCTAATTGATCTTACTGTTGTTCAGTATAATTACAACTGCGCTCATGGAACGTAAATAATATCATAAACAAATTCGTGACTAGCCTGTCTAACTGTTGAAATCATCATTTTTTCAAACAAAGAATATTTCAATTTTCAATCAGAAACAATTGAATTCACAAAAGAAGACGATTTTGAAGAAAAGTAGGTGGATTTTCAACCAAAAATGATTTTTCAATCAAGAAGGAAAAGAAAATTAGAGACAACCCCCAACACTGTTCTTCAACCGAGGGTTTGATGTAATTCAATATTTGACAGACAATAATATTTGTGTTGAAGTCCAGAAATAGGCTAAAATTACAATGATCATAGAAATTACTGTTGCTTGGCCTGATTTTGAAACTGTAAAGGAAAATTACACAAAGTTTGCTTGCTAAAGCAATAAGACTATACTGGCGTCAAATTTTGATTGGCGATTCATCATTTCAGCTAGCTCGCATCTTCAAATCTATTTATTTCTGGAATAAGATTCGAACCAGTGATGCAAAGCACGTAAATGTCGTTGATATTTTTGATGTTAATTCATTTTCGTCTACCAGTAGACAGCTGATAACTTGTTGTGTATACAGGGTCTCATCACGCGTTTGACATTCTCGAAGTGTGTAATGACATTTGAAACTGTTTATCTTCTATAGTGTCTTTCGGATTATAAACCCAAAGAATTGACAAAACAATCAGGTTCTCGATGAATCAAGCAACTTCCTCAGAGGCAACTCGCATGTGCTACTTTTGTTCACAGGAAGTGAAAAATGATTTTTGTGAATGTACTTCCTGTGGTGTTTTCTACCATAAGGCTCATTCTACATTGTCTAAACCTCTTACTGGTGGTGTTCATGGAAAGCGTTGTTTTTAAAATAAGAATCAGCATAGGGGACCCAGATCCTCTATCTCTGGACGTGGCATAAATATTGACGATACGGCCAAGGTGCTACAGACGTTGAAAGAAGAAGTCTTAAGTGAGTTAAAAAATTTGCTCAAAATAGTGCAATCCTCTATTGCCATATCTAACACTCGATTTGTTATGTTGGATCAGAAGTAGTCGGGTATAGACACTTGTGTTATGTAATCTTGAGGATGAAATGATTAATGTTAAAGCTACAATAGTGAACGTTAGTGTTGATAGACAAAGCATTTTTGAAGAAGTCAAACTGAACTGCATAAGGGAAAAAAATGACAGAGCATTCCGGAAAAGTATTTTATTTATATTTAATGCAGATGATGTTCCATCTCCATTAGTAGGTAAGGAGTTTGACCTTTCTAGAATGACTGATCTTCTTTCAAAAATACAATAATTGTTGATGCCTATGCAGACTTTTTTTTGTCCGAAGTCGAATATGCATCTTTTTGGGGATGCATGTTCTGTACCACATTATTTTGGGGGCCTTTAAACCAGTTGCATCCTCTGCTCAACATGGTTTCCTACACACACAAAAATAACACCATTGTATGTCAGGGAAGTTTTTCGAGAGTTTGCTTTCACTTTTATTTTTATTTTTGAAGGGTCTGTGCTCAAATGTGGGGCAAGTACAAAGGCCGAGGGTGTAGCGCGAGGTAAATATATCATTGAGCGCGAAACTGGAGAACCAACAGACGCTTCTTGAAAATTCATCTTGTTTGGTTGAAATAGAACAATAAGTTTCAATCTGGAATTCCTTTATTTCGATCATAAAAGATTTGATGTTAAAAATCTTACAAGATCACAATGTTTTTTTTTTATTTCATTAATGTTGAGAACGAAAGTCTTCTACCATTATTCTTTCAAAATTCCTTGAGATTGGGCGGTTATTGCCTGAGGGAGATTCCTCGATTTCCTCTGTGGTCATCTCTTCAACTTTGCCGCTGTGCATGTTTATTTTTACCCTATCTTGAATGCCATGGTTCATTTGATATATTCCACGAAGGATTGTATTATTCGTCTCTATTATTGCAAAAACGTCACCTTCGGACGTTGATAATACAGTTTGTTCTCCGTTTGGTATGGGCACAAGGACATTATATTTTCCTCTCACTTGAATTGGTGCATCGCCAGGAAAAGTGTATCTCCGGATCTCAAATCGCCGTGTTGGATTCTTGTGAGGAATAAGCCGAACATATCTAAATTCCTCAAGTTTAGGTCCACGCCGCCGTCGGTGGAAAGAAACACGACTAGGCGAAGGAGATCTAGACCTGGCACGAAGAGAAGATATGGCAGGAGGAGCAGAGCTCACCGTTGAACCCGGAGAATGAGGTCTGGCAGGAGAAGACCCTTCAGGAGAATCAGAAGGTCCGCCAGGAGAAACACCAGGAATAGGCTCGCCATTAGGCAAGCAGTCGAATTGTAAACCCAACTCTGCAACAAGAAACAGATAATACAATTTCGAAAAAGCTCCAAAAACATGAACTCAAGGAAAGTCAACTTCGGCAAGAGAATGACACAAAAAGCCTAAAAAGGAAGAGAAGGATTTTCAAAGAAATCAGTTTGAAAAAAAGCAACAAGGGGAAAAAAGCAGAAAACATTGTGCAATTCTGATTGTGCAATTCTCAACAATGCATTCTCTCCCACAGGTTTCACACTCTTTCCTGTTGCCCAATTTTCTTCTGTTCTCATAGAATTCCTCTTTTCCGCCTTTTACTCTTTTTTCGCTTGGATGCGAACTGCAATAATAAAACCCAATTAGAAACTCCAGTTCATTTGGTTGAAACCAATTTTTTCGGTTGAAAAATCTGCTATAGTATTTTTGGATTGAAGCTAATCTTTTTGGTCAAACAT
>CAKNXH010002269.1:133262-269356 GCA_932178445.1 Andricus quercusramuli | reverse complement strand
GCTATAAAATTAAAAATTTCAGTTGAAAATTCACCCATTTTGTGGAAAGCTTGTATATTTTTTAGTCGAAAATATAATTATTTTGAAAGAAAATGCATATTTCTGTACTGTAAATTCAACTTTTTTTTTCAAAACTTCGTCTTTACGACTTAAAAACTCAATATTTTTGATAAAATTTTTGTTTATTGAATGAAAAGTCCTTCTTGGTTGGAAATTTAATTTAATTGAATAGTTTTTATTGAAAATTAAATTTTTTTTTGTCCGGAAGTATCAACTATTACACTTTTTGTTGAGAATCCATTTTTTTACTAAAGATTCGTCAGTTTGGTTGAAAATTTATCTATTTTGTTGAATATTTTCCTTTTCTTCACTTGTGAAATTAGCTTTGTATTTTGGTTGAAATACCAATGACTACATTTTTCATTGAGAGTTCACATTTTCTGGAATGAAAATATTTTTTGTCGTTAAAGATTCATCATTTTAATGAAGAAACCATTTCTTTGGTTCAAGAATGAGCTACTTTGTTGAAAATTAGGATTTTCTTTGGCTGAAGATTAATTCTTTTAAACTGAAAATGTAGCTACTCCAGTTAAATATTCCATCAATTTGGTTAAAAATGTATCTGTTTCAATAAACATTAATTTTTCAAACCGAAAACTGAACTAGTTAATTTGTGTTTCAGGAATTGTCTTTAATTGAAAATTCGATTTTTTGTAGCCGCTAATCTTGTTGGTTGAAAAATCATATTTTTCGTTGAAAATTCAATTATTCTCGTTGAAGATTCATCATTTTAGTAGAAAAGAATTATTTTTGGTTTAAAATTTAACTATTCCAGTTCAAGATTCATCACTTCAGTATAAAATTCACCACTTTCTCTACAAAAGTAATTATTTGGTCCAAATTTAGTTTTTCTTTTTGTTGAAAGCTAATTTTTTAACAGAAAATCCCATTATTTCATTGTTTGTTGAAAATGTATCTTCTTGAATTTAAAATTCAACCATTTATTTAAAAATTCAAGTTTTTGGCTGAAAATTATTTTTCTTTACTTGAAAATTATTCAAGAACTGAAAATCTAAATTTATTGCAGTTGAATATTCCATCATTTTTGTTAAAAATTTAACTATTTCAATTAAATCTTCAATCATTTAAGGTGAAAATTCATTACTTTGTTGAAGATTAATTTTTTCAACTGAAAACTACTCATTTTTTGGTTAATGATTTATCTTTCTTTAGTTGATAATGTATCTATGTTGTTGGAAATTCGTCTTTTTTTGTAGGAATTAATCTTCTTGGTTGAAAATAAGATTTTTTGTTAAAAACTCATTTATTGTACTTCAAGATTTATTATATTAGTTGAAGATGATTGAGAAATAATTTTCAGTGAAGGACAGTGACAAAAATGTTCATATTTGTGTGCACTATAGAGATTAAAAAAATTTAACATTTGTAAATATAAAATTACATGATCAGATTTTCAGTTGAAATAATTAATTTTCAACCAAGAAAAAAGTAATTTGCAACTAAAGAGTTGAATTTTCGACCAAAAAGATTGTTCAATCAATAAAGGAAAAAAATATCATCCAAAGTGTTGAGTTTTTAAGCCATAAAGACGAGCTTATGAACCAAATTTCAATTTGCAACGCAAAAATGTGCATTTTCTACCTAAATAATCAAATGCATAGTTGAATTGTCAACCCTGCAGATGAATTTTCTACGAAAAAAAGACAATTTTTCTACATAATGGATGAATTTCAACTGGAAAAGATAGATTTTTAATCAATTAGTTAAATTTTAAATCAAGAGAAGATCTTTCAACCAAAAGATTAATTTTACATTGAAAAAAAAGATTTAAAGCGAATAAAATTAATTTTTAACCAAGTAAATACATTGTCCACTGAAAATATTGAATACGTATAAAAAATTCTACATAAAATGGAATAGCTACATTTTTAGTTGAAGGAATTAATTTTCAATTTACAAAAAAATCTCAACCAAAGAAATGAAATTTCAACCGGAAAGAATAATTTTTAACAAAACGAATTTTCAACGAAAAAGGTTACTAAATATATTAAAACATTTTTTTCAAAAAAATAGGCGTTTCTACCCAAACAACGTAATTGTCTATCAAAATCAATAAAAGAAAATTTCCAATCAAAGAAAGAAGATTAATTCTTCTCCAAGAAATACAAAGTTTCAACAAAATACACAATTTTTCAAATGGTTGAATTTTCAACTGAAGCAGGTGAATGTTGAACCAAACGTGGGATAGTTGAATTTTCAGTTGAAATTTGTTTTTAAGCTTAAGAGAATATTAAAATTTTGAACTAAAATGATGATTTTTTAATGAAAAAATTAATTTTTAACAAAATAGTTCTACTTCCAACTAAGAGGTTGACTTTTAAACCATAAAATGTTTTTCATAAGATTCTCTGTAAAATTCAGAACAAAATGTTAGAAATCAAACCACATTTTCCTTATGGAAATGGTAATTAGGTTTCAGAATAATAGATAATCAAATATATTCAAAT
This sequence comes from Andricus quercusramuli, assembly GCA_932178445.1. Lineage (NCBI taxonomy): Eukaryota > Metazoa > Arthropoda > Insecta > Hymenoptera > Cynipidae > Andricus > Andricus quercusramuli. The sequence goes on along the minus strand of CAKNXH010002269.1, from coordinate 266,828 downwards.
ATTTTCTCCATTCGCAATGCTTGATATACTCTAGAGAAAAGATTTTTATTTTCTTCGAAATGTGTTTCAATGTCAAAGTTTAACGACAGGTAAATACTGTTTTGTTCTTGGCAATGAGACTAGCTCCGGGACCACTTATCTTATCAACTAGATATCATGTCAAACAGCGTGCACTAGTTACCTTATTTTGAAAGAAAAAGCTCGATTTATTTTCCAGCATTTTCTTAAGAATTTTTTAGATTATATGATTTCTGAACTATTTGATAAAATTTTCAAGATTATTGCTGATCGTGAATAGCGATTAGGAAATATGTGAAAATTAGTAATTTTTTTGGTAAAGGTTCATCTCTGGATTCAAAATTCAACTACTTCGTTGAAAATCTATCTATGCATTTTATGTTGGTTTTGTCGAAAATTTACCAGTTTGTTTGCAACATTTTCTTTTCCTTGACAGCAAAATCTTTTTTTGTTAAAAATTCAACTTATATTGAAAAGCCGTCCTTTTTGTTCAACTAAACTGTTTTTGATTAAAAACTGAAATATTTTTTGGTTGAAATATCAACTACTACACTTTTCGTTTAGAATTCTTCCTTTTCTGGAATTAAAACTTGGTTAAGTGAGTGCTTCATTTGTTTGAGAATCATCTGACTTATAGAAGTAGGTTACAGTTCAATTCTAAAACTAACTGTTATTCAACAAATAAAAACAGAAACTAAAATTAAGGTTGATGGTAAACATTACCACAGAGGAGATTAACCGTACTTACAATGAAAGCAAATAAAAAAACCTTTAAGTATATGATTAATTTTATAATTAATTATGAGGCTCATTCGTAAATTTACTAACATGATCATTTTTTTGATAAAATATAGAACTGCGTAAAGCTGCGTTTTACTCACCTACGAGATATTTCCACTGTTTATTATCAGCGGCTCAAATGTATAGTAATATGAGTAATATTTTTCAATATCACGTGAAGACTAGTATATATAAGTACAGCCAGCTTAAGATCTTTTCAGTTGAAGTTTAAGAAAGTTTCCGGAAATCAGTTCCTGCTTCCAGAAAGATGAGAATAGTTACATTCATCCTGTTCTTCTTCATAGTGATATTATTTGGGAATTCTGCAGAGTTGCCAAATAATTTCACCATGAAGAAGAACAGGATAAAAGTATCAGTTTTCATCTTTCTGGAAGCAGTAACTGATCTCCGGAAACTTTCTTGAACTTCAACTGAAAAGATCTTGAGCTGGCTGTAATTATATAGGTACTACAAAAAATATCCAAATTTCCAAAAAGAAGAAGAGAAGATTTTTCAACTAAAATAATTAATATTCAACAAAAAAAATTAATTTTATACAAAGTAGTTCCACTCCCAACTAAGTAGTTGAATTTTTAACCATACAATGTTTTTCACTCGGTATTAACGATGCGTGAAAATCCTGAAAATTGCATCAAATAGTTCTGAAATCATATTGGATTTTCTGTAAAATTCATAACAAAATGTAAGGAAATAAACTTACATTTTTTTACAGAAATTATAGGTAGGTTCCAGTATAATAAATAATGAAGTATATTGAAATTTTTTTCAGAAATATAATGCTTAGTATACTTTAGATTGAAGATTTTTATTTTTCTTCAAATGTGACTTTTTGGTTCAAAATTCAACTAATTAGTTGACCGTGGAACCATTTTGTTACAAATTTATTTTCTTATTTCATACACCATCAATTCAGTTGAAAATTTTTATTATTTTTCGTTCATAATTCAAATATTTTTCCAGGATTAAAGAAATGTTCAACTGAAAATTCAACTATTCAATGTTTGCATCAACATTTACCGTCTTCAGTTAGAAGCTCCAATTTTGAACACTGATGAATTTTGTTAAAAATTAATCTCTGTCGGGTAAAAAAAAACTAATCTTTTAAGTTCAAAATTAATTCCTTTGGATTGAAAATAAGTTCTTTATATACTGAAAATTAATTTTTTGAACAGAAAATTCAACTATTTCATGTTGGCTGAACATGAATTTTCTTCAGTTGAAAATTGAACTATTTGTTTGAAAATTTCTCTATTTTGTTGAAACTTTGTATTTTGTGGTCGAATAATAATATTTCTGGTATCTAATTCCCGCATTTGGTTGAACATTGAACTATCAGGTCAAGAATTTCATTGAAAATTTGAATTTTTGTTTCAAAAATACACGTGATTTATTAAAAATTGTTCTTTTTTGGTAGAAAATTCATTTGTTTGGTTGAAAATTTATTTCCTTGAAAAGGACCCAGCACCAAGTGTACAGTAAATGGCTTTTTGTTAAAAATTCAAAATATATATATATTTTTTTTATTTTGGAACCTGCAGACTAGAAATTAAAAAAAAAAGAAAGTAAGAAAAAATGGACAGTGTTTCGACAAACACTTGTCAAAGTTTGAATTTTTACATGTATTCTATTAACAAAATGCTTTTTTCAGTGAAATGTTTTTTTTTTCTCAAAATGTTTTCGATAGATTTGGCTAAAAGTTTCACATTCTGACGATCAGACTTACCACGAAAAATTAAAAATTCATCTATTTTATTGAAAAAATGGTTGGGTGGAAAATTTACTTTTTTGGTAGAAAATGCACATCTTTTGTTAAAAATTATTCCTTTTTGGTATTCAATTATTCTTTTGGTTGAAATTCTATTCTTCGTTTGAAAATTATTATTTTTCCATTGAAACATAATTTTTGTAAATAAAAACTTAACCGTTTCACTCTTTGTCAAAAGGTTCACATTATCATAACAGGAGGAATGAGGTTCGTGTAAGATTTGAACCGCCACCCCGTTTTTGTCAAATTTTGACGTTTTGAATCATTCTGAAACCGAAAAACATCTTTTCACAAATGCGTTTGTGTGTGTAGCTGTGTGCGTGTGTTAGTAGATTTTTAGCCTGTGAGCACGATGACTTTCGAAAGAATTGAGAAATTGGAATGGCCCTCAATATACGATCTTAGAGTCCTAAGCTAAAGGTCAAGTTCGTTAGCCAGCCATTTTGGATAAAAAGACAAGAAGAACATTGGCCAAATTTTTAAGACCACTTTTTTCAAGATTCAAAAATTCCACGCAAAAACAATTTAAAAATCAATGGAAAAGGAACATATGAAGCCAAACAATGCACGATATGAAAAAAGTTGAGAGAAGAAAAATGTTGCTTTTCAAAAACCCTACAAATTTGTTATTACAGCTTTCAGAATTTTCTAGAAAAATCGAACATTCACATTTCGACAGCACACAAAATAATGAAAAATTCCATTTTGCGTCAACCTATGCAAGATATGGCAAGAAATTAATAAACCAAAATTGTGCATCCAAACAAGATCTACAAATTCGTTATCAATCACTCTTTGCTAAGACGCGTAGTTTTCCTTCATGCGTTAAAAATAACATTAACAATGAAATAATTAAATTTTTGGATAAACGATACAAGGTGTTGCGAGCGAATTTTCAAATTTTCATTTCAATAAATAATGTGGCTCAAAACATTATTTTAATCTACATAAATTAAAAGTTCACACAACTTTCCAAGTCTGTCCGTTCGCTCGTAACCTGAGAGCTTACTATCAGAATGCTTACGCAGAATTCCAAGCTCCCAGGGACTAACAGCGAGTTAACTTGCGAATGAAGGAGAGCAAGGACTGTAGAGAATACTTTTAATCAAGAATCAAAATTATTTTCTGATGAAGCTGTTTTTTTCACATGTACTTACAAATTAGGTATCCTCCCCCAACCCACTCAATGATGTCAGGGTGGATTGCGGTAGGAGGATGTGTGTATGTGTTAAATGGATGGTGCGAACCTGGGTCTAGGCCAGAAATTAAAATGGCCGGGAAACATTGTACTGAATGGGATTTTCCTAAAGTTTCCCTAAAACCCTGGATTAAGAACATTTTAAGGATCCAGAAGGAACGGGGGTGTGGTTTCACTTGCTATGCTGGGCGATCACACATACACGCGGTAGGCACCTATTCAGCTTCTCTCTCTCTCTCTCTCTCTCTGACGCTCTAAAACATTGCCGTCTCATTCTCTGTACGTAGCTACGCTGCCGCAAGGATGGCAAGCCTCTATGCTTCACACACGGTCTTGCCTCCTCCTTCCTCCCTTTATTCTGCCGTCCTGATGAAGAAACGGTACAACTGCATTTTTATCAAAAATTAGTTTTTTATATGGTTGGATTCGTAATGAAAAGAAAAATTTAACAATGCTAATCATTAGTAAAAATTGTAATTAAATCTCGAGATAATTAGTTCTCAATTAGCATATCTACAGCGATTTTTGAGAATTCCTGATGAAGAAACAATACATCTGCAGAAATTCTAGCATATCTACACGAATTTCAGGATTTGGGATAGTGCTGAGTGGTGCTGATCCCGTAGATCCTGATAAAAGAAACACATCTCCGCAGATGCGTTTTTGCTCATAAGGATCCTCGGTCTCTCTGCAGTCCGATCTCGGTTCTTCTCAAATGCAGTTGTATAGTTTCTTCATCAGGACGGCAGTATACTTGTCATAAGCGTGTCTTCTTCCTTGCACACAAGCAAGTTATACGATACGACTACTGCAGTTCAATGCACCTCGACTCTCTTCTCTTTTTGTCTTGCTCTTCCCGCGGTATCCTCCCATAAGTCCATCTCGCTCCTCACCCTACATGCCATTCATCATAATCTGATAATACGAGCACGTGGTGATACCAAAACAACACCACGTGTCCACTTAGCGAAAATTCGTAACGCCAAAATGCTCGCTTCTCTTTGTAATAAAAAAAAGGTTGGAATTAATATATACTTAACGTTGAAAATTCCAACCTGCATCAATCCTGATGCGAATTGAAAATTTAAAAAAAGTTTCTTCTTGGAAGCATGAAAGACTTCAAAGCACCTTGCTTCCGTTAAGTGCTGACGAGGTTCCTGTTGCACATGTGCAAAAATTCAAACGAAAGCATTTGGCAATGCAATTCTCGCACACTCAGAAATTAAGCTACCTGGCTTGCCAAATTGCAAACGCTGCTTCGACTCTCACGGCATATCCCTACCTTCCTAATCCAAATTCCGCAATTTCGCAAAAATCCCGACCTAAATCACTGCAACTAAGAACTGTCGAGGTGCATCGGACAGAAATCATCATCGCAGTAACTTGGGCAGCCTGGCACGTGCCGGAACTACCCAGACTTTTGTCCGTCGGGTTTCGAGATCGAATCAATCAATTCCTGTTTGGGAAATCTAGCCCATAAGACGCAAAGCACCTGTCCGGGGCAACAAAAATTTAGTTTCATTATTTTCGGTACAAGAACTGGACTGAACCGCCGGGATCGATGGATTGACCGGGAGAATTCGATTTTTACGATCCGGACGTAAAACTAAAAAAATAAAATCTCTATCCGACGGGAGGTAGGACCGTAACGGGAGCATTCAGTTTTCTTTTCGCGTCCTATTCGACCTACTGAAAATCAAATTTGAGATTAGTCTAGGAAAAATCGCTCCTTTCCGATTCCCAAAACGGAAAAAAGCCATTTTCTTGGAAGGCTTTAATGCACTTTCACGAGAAGTAGATATATTTTCTATCTCACGTAAAAGCGAATTCACGGAAAGTGACAGGTGTTCGCGCGTGTTTGTGTGTGTCGCGAATACCTAAAAAGACCAGAGTGGATTAATAAACCCACGAAAAGAGAAGGTTTTTGCCCGCTTTTTCGACAAAAAGGCAATTTGAAAAACAACCAAAATCAGCTACGTTCCTTTTGGTTCCTTCTCCTTCCTTTGTGTGCAAATCAATTTTTGTAAAAACCACACAAGAGACAAAAAAAAATGAAGAGATGAAAGTTGTTCGCCTAAGAAAGATCTACACATTAGTTTTAGAATTCTGTCATGAAAATACATTAAAAATAAAAAATTATCTTCCTGGTGAAACGGCACAAGCTACAATAACATTACAATCAACTGCATTTTTTGCCCTAATTATATCTACAAATTTTGTCTGAATCACTTTACAGCAGGATGCGTATTTTTGGTGTGAATTATGAAAAAAACATTGGGAATAAACGAATTATATTTATGGAAAAAAGTCACAAGTTGCAATGAAATGTTTAATAGCAAAATTGTTTTTCTCTTCTTGATAGAATGCGCACTCTTTTCGTAAAATGAAGACAAGACTGAAAAAACGTCACTTACAATACCAATACACATTAATTATTGTAATAATATACATTTATTGAAATGAGACATTTTGCAGGGTGGCTGAAAACAATAATTATTGCAAAATAAGAAACAAATAATTAAGTCATTATGACAAATAAAATTTGTACATTATTTTACAATATCTGAGAATGTAGGAGGTGTCATGAGAATGTATTAGTTAAAGCCGAAGGAGCTTTAACAAGAGAGAAGTCACAATCACCAAATTACAGTTTGCGATGCTTTGACCTTTAATTTTGAGAGTTCTTTGCAAATATGTGGATCGAGTATGAAGACCTAGTGCCTAGCGTGAAGTAAATACATTGTCTTCAAAACTTAATTATCTACCTAAAAATTCAGCAATTCTATCGTTTGATTGAAATTTATTTTTTTCAGTTGAATTTCATCTATTTTGTCAAAAATTTGCCTTTTACGGTAGAAAATTCATCTTCTGGGTTGAAAATTCAGCTATGTATTTGATTACAATTTTTTTTTACATTCTCATCCAGAGAAGATATTAGATTTGTGTAAAATTTTACTCCCTCGCCCCACCCAGTTTTAATCAAAGATCCATGCTTTGAGACCCCCTAAATCCAAAAAACCGGTTTTAATCAATGTGTCTGTCTGTCGGTCTATTAGTCTATTAGTCTGTTAGTCCCCATTTTTTGCAAATAATAGTTCAAGTGATTGTGCCCTGTCAGGGTCCGTACCACTGTCCTTATGTCTTTCTTGGGTAAACTAAGAATCTCCCTTCAAAATTTATCTTCATGGTCAAAAATAAAACTACTTAGTTGAAGGGCAAGCTCTTTTGTTAAAAACGTTATTTTTTATCATTTAAAATTCATCTATTAAAGTTAAATATTCGTCAGTTTAATTATGAAAATTCATCACTTAAGTTTGACTTTTTTTGTGGAAAATTAATTATTTTGACTGAAAATTCAGCAATTCCATCTTTTGTTGAAAACAGATCTTCTTTGGTTGAAATTGAACTATCTGGTACCCACATTACTTTTATCTAAATATGACCTGAATTTTGAATAGTAGAACATAAAATAGAAATTTGAAAGATTGAAAGAATAAGAACTAACGAAGCAAGTGAATAAAGGTGAAGTAAAATGGCAGAATGCCCAGGGGTAGAGCGCCAAAAGAATGGTTAGAATCTGTGAATTAGACCTCAGTACAAAAAGACATGAGAAGCCATAGAAACAGGAGAACTTGCATGAAAAAATGCATGGACGTGAAGGAAGCTAGAGATGTATGCCAGGGCATAAAAGTGTAGCGAAAAATAGTTTATAAGGAGAGTGTCAGTAGAGTGAATGACACCTGCAACGATTGACCTTGGATACTGATGGGCCCGAGTGGAGAACCTCACATAACTAACTTGTGTAGCTCTTCACTTAGGGTTATCTATATGGAGATTGATTAACAACACGGGTCGGAGCAGTATTGTGGAACGAACGTGTCATTTAAATAAATAACACGAAAATTCTAGATCAATCAGAAAAATCTATACCTCCTTCCCCACATTACTATTTTCCAACCGAGCGAGTCACGCCTACCCCGAGAGGGAAATGGCTTAATGGCTGCGAGATGGTCTTATAGATCTCATAAATCAAACAGCATCAACTATGCCTGCTGAGAATGCTTTGGCTAGCGTTAGCTATTTGTAGCTAACCACTTCAACAGAAATACCGTGGGAGAGTATCAAGTGGGATACCGCAAGGAATCAGGAATTGATGCGGCTTTATTGTGATAGTGCAAAGTTTGAAACCACACGCAAAAAAGGACAACATTTTAGAATTAAATTTCCTGCAAAGTATCCTCAAATAGAGGAAGTCGCACTGAAAGATCTTATCGCTAAGGTGAAGGACATCAGGACTAATCTAGACATCTCAGAAGATCGAGCAATGGAGGTTAAACAACAGGCTGATTTGGCGTGGAAAAACGACAGCAATGAATATCAATTAGAGGAAGCCGCGTCAAACGAACAAGCAGCGACAATTGATGTTCTTCCTCAACCTAGCGATGATCCAGCACCGCCAGATCCTCCAGAGGTAGGGGGGCTAATACGACCAGAGCCAGAAGCAGAGGTACAAATACCAAGAAGGCAATCAAAATGGACATGCTAAATGAACAGAAATGTGATACGCTTTTATATTTTGGCAAAGAAACGTAGGCAAAGTGTAATAAGGAACATCGCCATCTCTTCTTACTAATGTACCCAGAACCAGCCACAAGAATAAATGAGCAGAATCTAGCAAATCAAAAAAGCTCAATATCTGTAAACAGATTTCTTTCGGCTGTTGAAATAGCGGCCATCGAAATGGAAGTGGAATAGCAGCTTCCTATTGATGAACTTCCATTGGAAGATGTGGACAACGAAGACTTGATTGAAGCTGAAGGCATAGATGCTAGGGATAATGAACATCGAGCACCGGATCGACTAGAACTATATCCGGACATTATAAACGATGATCTGAACCGCGAATTCCCAGAACAACTACAGTACCTTGAACGGAATTACGGTCAAGCTTGACTAGAGTTCAGACATGCAGAACTAACACAAAGGCATTCACTACCCAAGATGAACATCACAAATGATCTGCGTGCACTAATAAAACAACTGAACAGCAAGGTTTTACCTATGCATTCGAATGCAACACAAAATGCGTTAGAGGTGCAAACTCTTGTATACTGTGCAGCTGTGGCAACCGTTAGAACGTTGTACCGCAGAACTAGGCCTATAAATGCATTATTCGCCTCAGGGAGGGAGCGAGATTCACCATGGAAGATCGGGTTGGATATGGATGTCAGCAAAGTTAGGTGCAAATTGGGTCGACTGATTTAATATAAGAAATTAAATCGAACCAGTAAGGTGATACACCATGTTAATAAAATTATCCACCCTCGGTACATCGAGACATTGACACCAACAATATTGGATAAGATTATAGACTCCCAGCGGCAGAGACTTGATATTCCTATTGCTAGACTGCGTCGGTATAAGAAAAGTAGTGCAAGAAGGCAACAAAATCAAACCTTCCAGGCAGATGAAAGAAGGTTCTATCGTGAACTGAGTGCAAAGCAAAATAACCAACAAGACACCGAAGTCCCTCAATTGGAAGACATGATTAACTACTGGTCAGATGTTTGGGGAAAAACTAATAGACACTCAGAGAAAAATTTCTCTTGAAACAAAGTTGTGGTCCCCTTGCCTGTTTTTTTGTTTGAACGAGGTGAATATATTTTTTACACAAACAGAACTACTCGGTTGCAAGAGTAGGTGAAGTTAGTCGCATTAAGAACATTTTTGCTGCGAAAAGATTCCTGTTGAGACAAATGAAAATCCTCTCAACCTTAAATTGAAGAGGAAATTCCATTTACGTTAAGAAGTATCCTTTTGTCACAAGAGGAAATTACTCTGATTGGAAGCAATTTGGACACACCGTGGTTCCAACTAGAGAAAGCGAGAGCAAGCAATAACCCTGAAATGGAGCTGACTAATATCACAGCTTTAGATGTTACTGCTGTTTTGAAAAAAGTAATTAACCGAAAAGCTCCAGGTCCGGAAATGGTGCACAACTTCTGGTACGAGTAACTGACCAGTGTGCATCCTGCGTTGGCAAAGTGTTTTCAGACGATCATCGAACACCCAGATCTGATTCCAGGCTTCATGCTCCAGGGTACTATGTATATGTTGTCTGAAAGACCAGGCGCTCAGAATACATCTGAATTTCGACCGAGAGCCTGTCTTCCAACAATATATGAATGTCTTGCAGCTATCGTAGCAGATAATGTATATTCTCACTGCAATGAGAATGACACCCTTACAGAAGTCTTAGAAGTATACAAAATTTTCCCACGCATCATTGACTTCCTAAGTCGTACGATGATGCTTTGGGGTACAAGAATGAAGTATTATGATCATGGACAACCAAGGATAACTAGATCAATACACATTACGATGGGTATATTACAAGGAGACTCCTTCAAAGCATTATGGTTCTGTTTAGCGTTGAACCCACTGAGCAAACACTAAATAGCATGTGTCATGGGTTCCGAGTACATGATAACGAGGATGGCCATCAAGTGACCCATCTTCTGTACATGGATGACCTGTAGCTATACGCTAGTTCGGACCACAAACTGCAGGCAGTGATCGATGTCGCAAAACAGTTTTCCAATGATATCCACATGGAGTTCGGACTAGATAAATGCAGAACAGTGCATTTAACCAGAGGAGAATTAGGGACCGCAGAGATAGAGAACGATTTCGGGAATGACATCGAGGCAATGGCTGAGGGCGATTCATATAAATACCTGGGTATTCTCGAATCTAAGTGTATTCAGCATACGATAGTTAAGAAAAGCCTAACAACTGCCTTCACTGCATGACTCAGATTGGTTCTGAAGAACACATTCTGTCCACGTTCTGTCCTCACGTACTCCCTTAGGCTCATCAAATGGTCGAACACTGACCACGAACGATTAAACAGAATCATCCGCGCAAAAATAACGAAACACCGAATGCACCACAGTGATTCGAAGATTGCAAGGGTTGGTCTACCACGACATAGATTGGGTAGGGGCATTGTCGATGTCAGGAAACGGTGTGATTCACAAGTTAACCAGTTGCGAGACTATTTTAACAGCGAGTGAGAGGTTACGCTTCACAACACCATGAGTAAAGCGGATCTTGACTACACGCCCTTGAATTTGTTTTTAGAGAAGGCCTTCAATATCAGGGCAGAAATCATAGAGGAATTATAAACGCAATGGATACAGAAAGCCATCCACGGGGAACACCCCAAAACACAAGATCAATATGAAGTGGATAGTGAGGCACCCAATATCTGGCTGAAAAAGGCGTCCTGTATCCAGAAACGGAAGGATTCGTCATTGCGATTTAGGACATGTTTGTCATCATCAGAAATTATCGCAAACACGTGTTACATCAAGATGTGGTTCAGCGGTGCCGATTATGTAGTGATACCAACAAATCCATCCAGCACATTATTGATGGTTGTCGCGTAATGACTCAAAGAGAATATACGCACCAACATAATGATGCGGCGGGCATTATACATTAATAACTTGTCCTAAGGCTGGGATTTGTAACAGAATGGATGCCTTTCTATAGATACATTCCCATGCTCGTTTTAGAAAACGAAGACTACATCTTATATTGGGATGTTACTATCCAGACAGATCATAACTTCCGAGCCAATCGACTCGACATCGGGATGCGCGAAAAAAAGGTAGAAGAGTCTACATTATCGATATTGCTTGTTCACTTAACCGAAATTTGCAGGCAACCTATACAACCAAGATCCATAAGTATAGAGAGCTAAGGCATGAAGTAAAGGCAATATGGAGGAATGTATGCATCTATTCATCCTATTGTGACTTCGGCTACAGGCAATGTGCACTAAACTTCTTGAACATTTAGGAGTCAGTAGGGTACTGGCAGCAGCTCAGAAGGCAGTTTCATTGAACAGCTGTGTATGGACAACAGCGGTAAAATGCAAACTCCAAACTACACTATGCTTCTAATTTTGTACGGGTGACGGACAACTTTGCACGTGCCCAACTGTGCACGTCGATGGCTGGACGGACAACTGTGCGCGTCCAAGTCCACAGGAGCCCATCTGTGCACGTCGAAATTTCGACGTGTACAGTTGTCACTTGGACAACTGTGCACGTGCATAGATGGTACTTGGACAATTTTTTTTCTCTGAAAATCGAGAAAATTTATTCTATTCACTAGGGACGAAACACAAGAGCAGTATTTTTTACATATCGTACATGAATACAGGAACAATTTTCCAGACTGCAAAAAAAGTTCACAGCTCTACACTTAACATTTCAATCCTATACTTGAAAGATATTTATAATTTACAAAATTACTTCTCTGTTCTGTTTCATTTATATACTTCAGGAAATATCTACATGTAAATTATTTTCAGTTCACCGATTCCAATTATCTACAGGGGCCATTTTGAGAAAAAAAACTGTATATACTTTAGAAAATATCTACATGCAAATTATTTTCAGTTCACAGATTCCAATTATCTACGGTGGTGATTTTGACAAAAAAAAAACTATATATACTTTAGAAAATATCTACATGCAAATTGTTTCCATTTCACAGATTCCAACTATCTAAGGGGGTGATTTTATGACAAAAAACTATATATACTTTAGGATTTTAATTATTATTGTTTAAACAATTTAGGGTATACGTTCTGAGATAAAGAAATAATGTATATTAAGCGACATAGTGCGAGAGATTCGGAGAATCTAGACTTTCCTCTACCTTTCCTGTGAACAGGTGCAAGTGATGGATTAATAGTTGTTTAAATATTTTCAAAATATCTTAAGCAAAAAAATATTATTCTTGAAAATCTTTAATTGTGTCATTCATTGCTGAAAAGAATAAATTTTCTCGATTTGCAGAGAAAAAAATTTTCAAACAAACAAAAATTGTTTAAACAAATAAAAATTGCTTGGAAAATTGCTCGATATTCTATAGAAAAAAATGTTACTCTTAAATTCCTTTAATTGTGTCATTTATTCCAGAAAGTAATAATTTTTCACGCTTTACAGGGGGAAAAATTGTTTAAAGAAATCAAAATTGTTTAAATAATTACCAAATATCCTTTAAAAATGTATTGCTCTCAACATTCTTTAATTGTGTCCTTATTTTCAGAAAATAATAACTTTTTACGATCTTAGGGAGAAAATATTATTCAAACGAATGAAAATTGTTTAAATAAAATAAATAATTATAATAATAATTAGTAAAGATAATGATCTGCATAGCTTATCGTTTTATACTTCTTCTGATTACTAAATATGGGTCGTTGCCAAATAGTTGTGAAATTTCAGGATTTTTATTTCAAAATAAGAAAATTAATCTTTTTTCAGTAAAAAAAAATTCGTTTTGAATTTACCCAGAAATTTTAAGAACTTTCTTTCATCCTCTTGGAACGTTTCAAAGGACGACCAAAAAATCCCGAAAAATGAAATTCTCGAATTGAAAAATTCCCAAATAATAAAATTGCCGACAGTTTTTAATATTTTGGAATTTCGAAATTTGCGAAAAATCAAATTCCCCTTCGAAAATTTCCGAGTAATAAAATATCCGAACTAGGAAAATCCCGATGTATAAAATTCCTGCATTTCAACAACTAACAAAATTTTTTTTTCATAAATATGATTCATTTACTAAAAATACAATAAACAATTATTTTTATCAAAAACAATTTTTCTTTAATTTTCAAACTTTTCATTTCAATTATTGCTTGAATTGAAAATATCAATAATTAAAAAAAAAAAATTATTAGATTACACATTTTGTTTGAAAATATGCGTAGTATGTTTGAAGAGTTGCAAGAAACTTTCTCGAAAATCAATTTTCGAATTTATAACAAAATTCAAAGAAATGCTGAGATGAATTAGTACTGAAAAAATTTCCTTTGATAAAAATATCATTCTTAATAAATTAGTAATATAAATTATACAAGACAATCTTTTTAATTGTTTAAATTAGAAAATGTTCTAGTTTGGATATTTCGTACTTCGGCAATTTGCTATCAGAAATTTTATTATTCCTGATTTTACCAAATTCAGTAATATTATAAACTGTCGGCAATTTTTTTATTTGGGAATTTCCCAGTTCGGGAAATTCGAACTGACAGGAATTTTATTTTTTTGGGATTTGTAATGAAACGTTTCGAAATATTTTCCCAATTTCTCTCAAAATTTACATTTCAAGATGGAAAATTATTTGAAAATTTCCTATGCATCTTGAAGAAATGTTTGTATCCTCCCGCAACCTTTCTAAATTCTTAAAACGATTTCAAATGTTTCGAAATCTTCAAAGATCCACAATTTGTTGACCATTTTTTTGAATCTTGACAAGCTGCAAATGATTTTTTTTTTGCTGATAATTCATCATTTTGTGGCAGAATATTTATCTTGTTGGTGACTAATTTATCTCTTTGGTCAGAAATTAATGTATTTTGTTGAAAATTAATCTTTTTAGTAGAAAAGTAATCTTTCTAACTCAGAATTAATTTCTTTGGCTTGAAATTAAGCTTTTTTTGAAAATTGATATTTTCAACTGTGAATTTGATTAAATTCATGTCGATTTGTTTTCTACATTTACTTTCTTGGTTTTAAATTCGACTTTTAAGTAGAAAATTCATTTCATTTACTTAAAAACTCATTTCTTTAAATCTTTCACTCTTGAATTGTTAATTTATTACTCTATTTTTGGTTGAAAAATAAGCTTCTTCAGTTGAAAATTCATAAATTTTGTTGAAAATTTTTCTTCTTTGGTAGAAAATTAATCTTTTTGGTTGAAATTTTATTTCTTTGGTTGAATTTCTTCTATTCATTTATTTTTTTAGAAACTGAACTTTCTTCTTGAAAGCTAAATTTATTTTCTTCAAAACTCACTTATCTAACTAAAAATCAATCTGTTGACAATTGTTGACAATTTTTCTTTTTTTGGTACAAAATTCATCTAGTGAGTTGAAGATTCAATTATTCGGTTACAAAATTTTTTTATTAGATGTATAATTTTAGTTCAAAGTTTATTTCTTTGGTTAAAAATGTAACAAATTTTATTGAAAATTCGTTTTGTTTTCTTGAAAATTAAAATTTCTATTATGGATGTAGCTATTCCATTTTTGCTATATAATTAAAATTTTCAGTTGAAAATTCATTCACTACATTATTATTATTTTATTAAATTCATTAATTAGGTTCAATAACTCATCGTCAAACATACTGCGACTTCATCCTCATACGTCAAACTATACTTCTTGCCTATTTTTCATTGTAAAAAATCACGTTTTCGAAAAAAAAAAATTTTCCTCAAAATTTGAAAATCTTGTGGTTATGTGAAAAATAAGGACAACGTGATACGGCCTTCAGATTCGCAATCAGCGGGACAAAATTTGTAGGAAGTAATGAATCTCGTTTCTAGACCAAGACACTTTTTTTGCGGGGCTGTGTGATGCGCAGGCACACACATGTGATATTATTTGTCACTTTCCTTCAACTGAAACACATTTCTCAATTTTATGTGTGAATTTGGAAATGTGAGGGAATGTTTTTAATAGTCAGGTATTTTGTTTGAGAGCCTGCTTAATTTATTTCTGAATTGCAGTGTTAAATTGAATAACAATTATTCTTCAATTGTGAAATTAGCATTGCATTTAACCATTTTTTTTTGTAAATTCGTTTTTTTTTTGCCTGAAATTATTGCTTTTGACTGGCAATGTAACTATTCTATTTTTAGTTGAAAATTGATTGTTCTTAATTGAAAATTTAAGTGTCTGCTTGAAAATTCACGTATTCGATTGAATACTCATTTTTTTTAAAATTAATCTTCTTGCTTATAAAATCAATAGTTTGTTTATTATTTTTACTCTCTCTTGATTAAAAAATCTTTGTTGGTAAGAAGTTCAACTTTTGTTGAAAATTCTTATTTTTTGGTTGAATGCAACTGTTTTTCATTTAAAATCTTAATATTTTCTAGTTGAAATACCAATTACTACATTTTTCATTCAGAATTCATATTTTCTGGAAAAAATATTTTTTGTCGTTAAAGATTCATCATTTTAATTAATAATTCATTTCTTTGGTTGAAGAATGAGCTACTCTGTTGAAAATTAGGATTTTCTTCGGCTGAAGATTACTTTTTGTAAACTGAAAATGTAGCCATTCCAGTTGAATATTCCATCAATTTGGTTAAAAATGTATCTCTTTAATTAAACATTAACTTTTCCAACTAAAAACTGAACTATTTAATTTTTGGTACATAAATTGTATTTTTTAATTGAAAATTCGCCTTTTTCGTAGCAGCTAATCTTCTTAGTTCAAAAATCATCTTTTTCGTTGAAAATTTAATTATCCTAGTCGAAGATTCATCATTTTAGTTGAAAATTTAACTATTCCAATGAAATGTTCCATCGTTTGAGGACTGAAAACTACTCATTTTTTGGTTAATAATTTATCCTTCTTTACTTGAAAAATTATGTATATTGTTGAAAATTCGTTTTTCTTTTTTTTTATCAATTAATCTTCTTGATTGAAAATAATATTTTCTGTTAAGAACTCAATTATTCTAGTTAAATATTCATTATTTTAGTTAAAGGTGATTGAGAAATAATTTTCAGTGAAGGACAGAGACAAAAAATTTCGTATTTGTTTGCATGATGGAAATTGAAAAAATTTAACATTCATAAAAATAAAATCACATAAACAAATTTTCAGTTAATATTATTTATTTTCAACAAAAGAAAAAAGTAATTTTCAACAAAAAAGTTGTATTTTGAATAAAAAAAGATTGTTTAATCAATAATGGAAAAAAATTTCATCCAAAATGTTAAATTTTCAAGCCATAAAGACGAACTTATGAACAAAATTTCATTTTTCAACAAAAAAATAAGCATTTTCTGCCTGAAAAATAGAATTTTTGAGTGAAAAAGAGGACTTTTTAATAAATTAAGTGTATCTACAATTGGAAGAAAAAAATTCATGACAAAAAGGGACTGGTTGTATTTTTAGTGGAAAAATTAATATTCAACCAACGATAAATAATGTTTTATAAAGTATGATAAACTTTTACCCAAAGATATCAACTTTTTACTAAAATGGTGCACCTGCAATAAAAATAAATAAATTCGTAATCAAATATATAGTTGAATTTTCAACCCAGTAAATGAATTTTCTACAAAAAAGAAAGACAACTATTCCACAGAAAAGATGAATTTCAACTGAAAAAGATAAATTTTCAATCAATTAGTTAAATTTTTAATCAAGAGAAGAACTTTCAACCAAAAGATTAATCTTAAATTGAAAAAGAATTACTTTTAACAAAATACATCAATTTAAAAAAAAGTTGAATTTCTACCAAAGAAAGACAAATTTTTAACAAAGTCAATGTATTTTTAAACAAATAAATACATTGTCCACCAAAAAGATCGAATACGTATAACAAAAATTCGACACGAATTTTCAACAAAAAACAAGGTTACTAAATATATTAAAATTTTTTTTCAACAAAATAAACATTTTCTACCAAAAAAAATTAAAATCTCTATCAAAAAAAAACTCAACACAAAATTTAGTTGAATTTTTGCTTGACAAAAAATTAATTTTCATTCAAAGAAAGTTTCCAATCAAAGAAGTTAATTTTTTACCGAGAAAAAATGATTTTGAACAAAATACATGAATTTTTTAACCTAATACGTGAATTTTCAATCAAAAAAATTAATTTTCAATTTAAAACAAAACTAATTTTTAATCCAAAGATGTTAATAAAAAGATTAATTTAAAAAAAAATACAGAATTTATCAAAAAATTGAATTTTTATCTGAAGAAGGTAAAAAATTAAATTTGTTTTCTTGTTAGTAATTTGTTGGTTAAAGTTTCATCTCTGGATTCAAATTTTAACTATTTCGTTGGAAATTTATCTGTTTTAGTTGAAATTCATCTATTAGTTTGGAAATTCGCCTTTTTTTGTAGAAAGTTCATCATCTGGGTTGAAAATTCAACTATGTATTTGATTACAAATTTATTTTTTTGATGGCAGGTGCATCACTTCAGTAAAAAGTCGATATCTTTGGTTAAAAATTTAACTAATGTTGTTGAAAATTATTTTTCTTTTGTAGGTAAAAATCAATTTTTTCACTATGAATATAGTTATATCATTTTTGTTATAAAATGGACCTCTTTACTTTGAAAATACACTTATTTTGTTGAAAAATCGTCTTTTGTAGTCAAAGATTCTATTATTTTTGTAGAAAATGTCTATTTTTGTATTGTTAATTGCATTTTTTTTTCATAAATGTGTCTTCATAACTTGAAAACTCAACATTCCTTTCTTCTTGGTTGAAAATTAATCATTCCAACTGAAAATGAAATTTTATAATAATAAATTTTGAAGTTTTCTCATTTCATTATGCACAAAAATGTGAAATTGTTTGTCACTACCCTTCAACTGAAACTGATTTCTCAATTATTTTGAAATAAAATTATGAATCTTTAACTAGAAGAATTGAGCTTCCAACAAAAAATCTTATTTTCAACCAAGAAGATTAACTTCTACCAAAAGAAGACAAATGTTTAACGACATTCATAATTTCACTTGAAATTCAACCAAAAATGACGAATTTTCAACAAAAGTTGAATTTTCAACTGAGAAAGATTCTTCAGTCGAAAGAGAAAAGAATTTTAACCAAACTTTCATAGAAGAAGATCCATTGTTATTCGATTTTATATAGCAATTTTCAAAAAGATTGAGCACGGCCGTGAAAAAATTCCTTGACATTTCCAGATTTTCTAGTGAACAGACACCCTGTAATATTCAAAAGAAATTATATTATATGTATGTATGTATGTATGTATGTATGTATACCATTAAGCCATTTCCCTTTCAGGGTAGGCGGGACACTACCCGATTATTTTTATGAAGCTAAAAGAAAATCAAGAAAAAATCAAAGGTGCCCTGTTTGAGAGAATTCACTACTCAGTTCTTTTCGAAAAATTGAAGACATTTTGGTACCTTCTAAACATTTTCCATTTTTTTCAAGGAATTTGAAAGAGTGCTGTCATACAGAAAATTAAATTATCTTAATTTTTTTCCAAGATGCGACTATCTGAAGAAAATTTTTGTTAATTTTTTCATAATTCACTAGAATATGCCAGACTAAAATTAGAATTTAGGGGTTATCAACATGAGTCTCTCGAATTTATTTGTGAAGTTTGTAGTATATTTAGAATTTCTTAGTTTTCGGTACTTTTGAAAAATATTTTGGAATCTGGCGAGATTCGAAGTTTTTAATTTCCTTTAATTAACATAAAAATTTAATTCTTGATACTGCCTAAATGTAGTAATATGAGTAATATTTATCAATATCACGTAAAGGCTGGTACCTGCATAAGTACAATAAGCCGAAGATCTTTTTAGTTTGAAGTTTAAGAAATTTTCCGGAAATCAGTTCCTGCTTCCAGAAAGATGAAAACTGTTTCTTCTATCCTGTTGTTCTTCATAGTGATGTTATTTGGGAATTCTGCAGAGTTGCCAAATAATTTCACCATGAAGAAGAACAGGATGAAAGTAACAGCTCTCATCTTTCTTGAAGCAGAAACTGATTTCTCAAATATTTCTTGCACCGTAACCCAGGTATAAATACACAAATGGACCAGTACTGGCCGGTAATGCTTCGCAGTACTGGCATGCGGTACTAAACATAGAGTAGTTACATTTGCACTTGAAATTTTTCTTTTAAATCTTGAAGAAATATTCAAATTTTCAAAGCAAAAAGAAGATTCGTTAACTAAAATAATTAATCATCAACGGAAAAAATTAATTTCCAGCATAGTCGTTCCACCTCCAACTAAGTAGTTGAATTTTGAACCAAAAAATGTTTTTCACTCAATATTCACGATGAGTGAAAATCTTGAAAATTGTATCAAATAGTTCTGAAATCATGTTAGATTTCCTGTGAAATTCATAACAAAATGTAAGAAAATAAACCGATTTTTTTCACAGAAATGATAATTAGGTTCCAGTATAATAAATAATCAAGTAAATTGAAATTTTCCCTAAAATATAATGCGTAGTATACTTTAGATTAGAGACTCTTATTTTCCTTCAAATGTGACTCAATGCCAAAGTTTGAAGACAAGTAAATATTATTTGTTCTTGGCAATGAGACCTAGCATCGAGACCACTTATCTTTCCAAGCAAATGTCAAATAAGAAGTTTCTTGGCTCAGCGAAATTTTTTGATGAACTTCACAGAAAATCTAATATGATTTCAGAACTATTTGATAAAACTTTCAAGATTTTCGCTGATTGTGAATAGCGATTAAACAGTTGAAGAATCATCAATTTATGATAAATTTAAATTTCAAATTTAAATTTATTATAATGAATCATCGTGAAAGTATTAAATCTATTAACCATAAATTTAGTTTAAAAATCTTCTTTTTCTAGTTCAAAATTTAAATATTTCGTTAGGATTAAAAAAAAAGTTTTCAAATGAAAATTCAACTACACCATGCTTGCTTCAATATTTACCGTCATCAGTTAGAAGCTCAACTTTTTTTAAAATGCTGTATTTTGTTAAGAATGATTCTCTTTTTGGTGAAAAAAACTAATCTTTCAAGTTGAAAATTAATTTCTTTGGCTTGGAAATAAGTTTTATATTTATTTAAAATGAACTTCTTGAACAGAAAATTTAACTATTTTATGTTGGGCTGAACATGAAATTTCTTCAGTTGAAAATTGAACTATTTGTTTGAAAATTTCTCTATTTTGTTAAAACTTTGTATTTTTTTGTAGAATATTAATATCTTTGGTAACTAATTCCCTTTTGCGGTTGAAAATTCAACTATCAGATTAAAAATGTTATTAAAAATTAGAATTTTTGTTTGAACAATCCATGTGTTTTATTAAAAATTGTTCCTTTTTGGTAAAAAATTAATTTGTTCGGTTGAAAATTTATTTCCTTGAACATGCAGAATAAAAATTCAAAAGAATAAATTATGAAAAATAGTCAGTGCTTAGACAAACACTTGTCAAAGTTTCAATTTTTACATATATATCAATAGATTAACGATTCTTTGGATATTCTTAGTAACTAAAGTCACTAGAGGTTTTTTATTCAACTTCTACGGTATGAAATCGCTTTAAAATAAATGGAGGAAGCGTGCATAGCAAGACAACCCTTGAAGTAAAGTCAGAGATATATCCTATTAAGTAAACGTATCTTGTATTTATTTTGAAGTCATTCCTTACCCTGATATTTTGATCAGAACATCTCCTGTATTTTTGTTCATTGAGGAATGCCAATTTAATGGTTTCAATTTTGAAGAGATGTTAAAACCTTCCCTAAAATTAGTTCAAAGACATATTCTTGCTATGCACGCTTCCTCTACTTATTAGTAGTTAGTAGTTAGTCGCCTTTCTAGTTCGTGGGTATGAACCTTTGGATTTGATAAGTCTGGTCGTAAAAATGTGAAACTTTTAGCCAAATTCATCAAATACGTTTTAAGAAAAAAAAAGGTCACAAAAATGAGCATTTTTCTTTGAAAATACATGTAAAAATTGAAGCTTTGACAAGTGTTTGTGTGAAAACTGTCCATTTTTCTCACTTTTTTCTTCCGAATTTTCATTCTGCAGATTCCACTATACAAACAAAGAATTGCATTTAGAATTTTTAGCAAAAGGCCATTTACTGAAGATTTTTTGAAAAACTTATTCGCTTAACTGAAAATGAAACTATTCCATTCTTTGTTGAAAATTTACCTTTTTTTACTGTAGAAGATTCATCTATTTTATTGAAGAAAACAATTGGGTGGAAAATGAACTTTTTTGGTAGGAAATGCACTTTTTTTTAAATCATTCCTTTTTGGTGGAAAATTATTGTTTTTGTTGAAAGTCCATCTCTTTGGTTGAAAATTATTTACTTCCTCACTGAAAATTAACCCGATTCGGGTAGTGTTTCTAGGTGGATAGTTTCCTGTAGTAAAGAACTACAAGTGTGGGCTCACCACACCCACGACAGGCCAACAGCACGCAGTCAGTAGTATTATTGAACGGTCACCCATCCAAGTACTAACCGCGCCCAATACTGCTTAACTTCAGTGATCTAACGAGAACTGGTTTTTTCAGCGTGGTATGGCAGTTGGCATTTATCGTCAGAGAAAAAATGAGATTCGTGTAAAATTTGACCCCCCATACAAGCCAATGTACTATTCAATTCAATGTACTATTTTAGAGTCCTAAACCAAAGGTCAAGTTGGTTAGCCAGCCATTTTGGATAAAAAGACAAGAGTAATATTGACCAAATTTTTAAGACCACTTTTTTCAAGATAAAAAAATTCTACGCACAAACAAATTTTTAAAAATCAATCGAAAATGAAGATATCAAGCCAAACAACGCACGATATGAAAAAACTTAAGAGATGAAATAAGTTGCTCTTCAAACACCCTACAATATTGTTATAACAGCTTTTAGAATTTGCTTGGAAAATCGAACATTCAAATTTCGACCGCACAAAAAATAATGAAAAATTCCATTTTGCGGTCAACTTATGCAAGACATGAAAATAAATCAATACAAAAAAAATTTTGTACCCAAAAAAGATCTACGAATTTGTTCTTAATTACACTTTGATGAGACACGTAATTTTTCATTGAAAATTCAGCTATTCTATTTTTGATTTAATTTTTTTTTCAAGTTTTTTTTTGGTTTGAAATAAGTTTTTTTTTTTTTACTTAAAATTTAACTATTTCAATTGAATATTCTATCACTTCAGATGAAAATTCGGCTTTTTTGTTAGAAATTATTCTCTTCGTTTTGAAATTCATATTTTTGTTTAAGATTAAACCTTTCCAGTTGAAGATTCATTGTTTTAGTTCAACATTCATCACTTCGATTGAAAATTTAACTGTTTTCTTGAGAATTCTTTTTTTTTGAAAAATAAATTTGTTAATTGAAAATTTAAGTATTTCATTTCTCGTTGGAAATTGATCTTCTGTAGCTCAAAATTCAACTATTTCTTCGAAAAATCTAGTATTTCAGTAAACTATTAGTCACTTCATTCCCAATTTATCTTTTAGGTCAAAAATAAAACTGCGTAGTTGAAAGATAAACTCTTTCCTTAAAATTTTATTTCATTTAAAATTCATCTATTTGCGTTGCATATTCATCAGTTTAACTGAAAATCCATCAATTTGGTTTGAATTTTCTGTGGGAAATTAAATACTTTAACTGAAAATTTAGCAATTCCATTTTTTGTTGAAAACTGATCTTCTTTAGTTAGAATTCAACTATCTGGCACCCACATTACTTTTATCTAACTGTGAAATAAATTTTGAATAGAAGAACATAAAATACAAATTTCTTCGAATCATGGTTAAAATTCATTAACATGAGAGAAACATAAAAAAATGAATTATGTCGTTAGTATTATTTAATTATTTAATTAACCGATGGTGCAAATATACTAAAAAATATCTTGTAATAAAATATGTCTAAAAGCAGTCTAAATTGAATATATCAATTGAATCTTCAGAAACTCAAAAAAAAAAAAAAACATTATTGTTACGTCTTAATCAACATAACTTACCTTATATTTTATTAAATAAAGATGGTTCCTCGTTTTAGATTTTAATGTAAATTAAAAAACTGGGATGAGGATAACTACGGTCTACAGAAATAAATTAATAAGATTTGAATATAAATTAATTAAAGTTTATTAGAACAATAGTAATTTTACTGAGATGAAGTACAAAAAGGTTGATTTGAGATTAATGCAGCTGGAGTACTCTTGGTTTGACTTGCCTCTTCTCGTTTAGTTTTAGTCCACCTAAACAGGGATGACTAGTTAAACAAACGATAGAGTAAGAGAAATGAAACGAGAAAGCGAGATAATTTACTACTTACTTATTTGTGGTTGATGTGTTGCACCCTCTTGTCGGAGCTCTTTGTGGGACCCGTAGGGGGGTGAGTGTACAAGAATGGAGGCTGCGCTGATCAGGTCAGTGGATCTGGGCCTCCCTCGTTCTTTGTTACAGGTGGTTTATTATGTTTCGATGTGACGCTCCCGCACAGAAGTTAGATTTGAAGAAGATTTTGACGGCCCGAGTATTTGGGACCGGAGTTTTAGGGTTTCTACGAATTTGATTGTAGTACTGAGTGTGGTTCTTTGATGGTGGAGAGTCTAAACTAGGTAGACTGGTTGAACTTCCTAAAAACTGTGCAGACTCGTTAAAGTCCCAAAACTGACTTCCTGCTTCCAAATGTGCTGTATTTATTCATGAGATCCCTCCTAAGATTCCCGTAGGGGTGAGTGGTATTAGAAGTAGGGATTCATCATGGTTCCAACCATCGTTGATAATTAATTATGTAAATGAGTGGTAGGGATTTAATTATCCAATGGGCATCGAGATTTTTATGTATGCCCATATACGGAAAGTGTCGCAGTAGCTAGGATGCACTATATCCCTTCCTAGTCCAAAGGGTTAATTGATAGGATATGCAATCAGTGATGAGGAATCGTAATGTGCCCAAATATGGAGAATGGGGCAGTTACCAAATATATGGTATCCCTTCCTAGATGACAAAGGCTGAGATATTCTATTATGTAGAGGGGCATAAGGTTTGCGTGTCTTCTTTGTCAGAGGTTCACCCTCCTACAACTGTCACCTTGATTGAGATATTTATTGCTTTTGTATCGAAGATGCTGGTGTCCCTTGCATAGGCATAAGTAGGTCAAGATGCTTAAATCATGCAGATGAGTAGTATAGGTACCAGCATTTTATAAACGTATGGGGTTGAGAATCTGGTCTGTTCATAAGGTTGGCTTGCTGATTAATTTATAGCTCTTCAATTAATGTGTGTTTGATGGCTGTGTTAGTTCTGCAAATTTATGTAGCCCACTCATTTTAGTTTAATGTACTGCATATGTGCTGTAGGTACCAGCATTTGAAGGTGTATAGGATTTGAAGATGTGGCTAGTTCTCATGGTTACTTCGCTGATTAATTTATGGTCCTTTGATTATTATGTGCCGATTTCTTGTGTTGAATAGGCGAGATTTTTATGTGTATCGCTTATTTTCGTTTACTGTGCTATGTAAGTGCTATAGGTGCCAGCATTTTGTAAGCGTATGGGAAACAAAATGCAGCTAGCTTTTCTGGTTGCCTTGTTGATTAATTTATGTGTTTTTGATTAGCGTGTGCCTGTTTGTTGTGCGAAAAATTGATGCGTACAACTCATCTTGGTCCATTGCGTTGTTCGTTACAAATCCGTTCTTCACGAATGATTTTAACAATGTCGGGTTTTGTATATAATATGATTTTGACAATAATAATTGGATATTGGATATGATATTTCAGCTTCTTGTTTTATTAGTTAATGTGATATATTTGGGGTGTTATTAAATGAGACTCACAAAGTAGTATATAATAAGGAAATGTAATAGTTCATTAAAGCAAGGTTACACCTGTTGATTATTGGTTCGAGGTGCCACAGACCCTTACCGCGAAGCTTAGCGCCAGAGCGACCGGACTCGGAATGAATTCTTATCGCATGCCGTGATAAGGTGTCGGTGATCGCCCATACTGCCGTATCGGCTTACTTGTGCACCCGGGCACACGCACCCGCGTATACGCATACACTACAACTTTCCGCCTTTTTTAAGACTTGCCCAATCGCGGCGAGCGTCTTACAGGAATATTTTCATCTCGTCGGTTTACAATTTGATCTAGATGACGCTTTTGTAATTTATTATTACAATCTCTTACAATGAATGTTGACGGGGAAGATTTGGTTACAATTTCACCCTGTATACGTTTATCTCCTCTAACACCGAAGTTATCAAGTAACACCGCATCGCCTACATCTATGTTATTTTGTCGTGTGCCTGCTTTCGCTATAATTTGCTCTCGCTGTTTCTTTTCTACGTACGCATGTACAGATGGTTTTAACAAGTCAAATCGCGTTCGCAAGTTACGATTGTACATTAGTTGTGCAGGGCTTGTTCCCGTGGTACAATGTTCGATGTTCCTGTAGTCAAATAAGAACCTATTAACCGCAGTTTCGGGCGTCTCTCCCCCTTTTATAATTTTTGTAACTTTATTCTTAAACGTCCCGACGAAATTTTCGGCTGCACCGTTTGTTGCAGGGTGGTGCGGTGGTGAAAAACTATGTTTTACCCCGTTTCTGCTTAAAAATTGTGTGAACTCTTCAGCACGAAACTGTGGTCCCCCGTCTGTAACTATATGTTCGGGTAATCCGAACCGCGCAAATAATTTTTCAAACTCTTCGATCAACCTGTATGCTTTTGTATTAGTCTTAAAGTTTACTACTTCAGGCCATTTGGATCGTGCATCAATAATAACTAAATACATATTGCCGTGAAACGGACCTAAAAAATCACAATGTATACGGCTCCAAACTCTGTTTGGATAAGGCCATGTTGTCAAAGGTGACTTTGGCGGTTTCTTTTGTTCAACAATACACGTAATACATTCATTTACATAATTTTCTATATTCTTGTCAATGCCCGGCCACCATACATATGATCGCGCGAACATTTTTATTTTTACGATGCCCATATGCGTGGCATGCAGTTCTTTTAAAATTAGCATTCTCATACTTTCTGGAATGACCGCTCTCAAACCCCAGAATAAACATTCTTTATCGACTGTAAATTCAAGCCTTTTGGTGTAGTACATTTTCTCGCTATCTGTTAATTCTTTCACATCCGGCCATCCAATGATGGTGTATTTAATAATGTTGTTGAGTACTTTATCTCTTTTACTTTCTAATGCTAGAGTTCGGCTGTCAAAACAATTTATTCCTTCTTTAAAAAAATAAACATTTGAGAAATTAGTTTTTAATAAGTCCGTATCGTTGTTAACAGGTAGTCGAGATAATGCATCGCAATTAGCGTTTAATTCTGATTTTATATACTCGACTTTATATCTGAATCCTGATAAGTAGTATGCCCATCTTTGCAATCTACTATCCGCAGTTTGTGGTATACCTTTACGTGGTCCCAAAATTAATTGTAAGGGCTTATTATCGGTTCTAAGTATTATTTCTCTTCCGAAAATGAATTGGTAAAATCTTTTGAACCCGAAGATAATTGCCATCGCTTCTTTATCTAAAATAGTGCGATTTAATTCTTTTTTATCAATTTTCTTTGACGCGTACGCGATTGGTCTTTCCTTGCCGTCTTTGTACTTGTGTGACAAAATCGCGGATAATCCGTATGATGAGTCATCACACGCTAATATGACTTGTTCTTTCGGATCAAAGTTCGCTAAAACGCGCGGTGAAATTAATTCGTCTTTAACCCATTCGAACGCTTTTTCACAGTTTTCATTCCACACGAATTCTTTTGCATTTGCGCAATCATACAATGGTTTTAAGTTATCTGATCTATTTTTTAGAAAACGTGCGTAAAAATTAATCAAACCTAAAAATGAAAATAATTCTTTAGAATTTTTTGGTCTCGGTGCATTAACCATAGCATCGACTTTAGATTTAGCTTTATGCAATCCATTTTTATCTATAACAAATCCTAACACTTCTATCTGATCTTGCATGAATTTACATTTCTCTTTATTTAGTCTTATACCGTTCTCTATTAATCGCTCACATACCAATTCAAAATTTTGTACATGTTCTTCTTCCGTGCGACACGTTATATAAATGTTATCGATATTCGAAATCACACCTTTTAGACCTCTTAAACATTCATCCATTTTTCTTTGTACGTCTGCGGGCGCTGTCGAAACCCCTTCTGGTAGTTTTTTATACCGATACAAACCTTTGTGTGTTACTATCGTTAACATATCTAAACATTTCTCGTCTACTCCGAATTGCATATAACAATGTAACAGGTCTAATTCTGAATATGTTTCCCCACCTTGTAACACGGAGAAAATTTCCTCAATAGTATGTAGCGGATATTTATCAATAATTATCCAGGGATTTAAGGTTAACTTAAAATCCCCACATATTCTTATCTTACCGTTACTTTTAAATGTGGGTACAATTGGTGTAGCCCATTCGCTACTCTCAACAGCTTCTAAGTGTTGTAGCTCTACTAGCCTGTCAATCTCTTTGTAAACAAAATTCTAACCTTGCGTTATCGTTCGCCATATCGTTGTCTTCGTCGTCGGATATATCGTCCGATGCCTGTTTATCGTTGTGTTCTTCACCTGGTCTCGAGGTCGCGTTTTCTACTTCCGATTTAACAACTTCTACCAATGTCTTACGTAATGTATCGAACTTTTCATTTTCATCAAATTTAACTTTGCGGTTTGTTAGTTCGTCGCACAGCTGTTGCTTGTTTAAAGTATAAACCCAACCAACTTTTGGTTTATCTTCTGTTTTCAATTTGTCACTCATTAATATTTTATCAACCAATGAACGCTTTATCACTACACTCGCACCTTACTGGGGTCACTTTACTTCCACTACTTTTCCACAAGTAATAAACGTTACTTTTGCAATTGCACCCTCATGCAGCTATTTGTACTTTTTAACTTGGACACTAGTTTTCAGTTGAATCACTGTAAATCACCGTTAATCCAACATTCTGCCGTGTTGAGACAAAATAATGCGCGAACTTTCACCGCTACGCGCATGGTTGTTTTTCGCACAAGCAGCCTTTGTCACTCGCTGCTTTTCCGGCACTCTCACTTAAATATGTTGCACTTGCACTCATGTGGTTAGTCTCAAGTATCCCATCCTCGTCGCCATGTGATATATTTGGGGTGTTATTAAATGAGACTCACAAAGTAGTATATAATAAGGAAATGTAATAGTTCATTAAAGCAAGGTTACACCTGTTGATTATTGGTTCGAGGTGCCACAGACCCTTACCGCGAAGCTTAGCGCCAGAGCGACCGGACTCGGAATGAATTCTTATCGCATGCCGTGATAAGGTGTCGGTGATCGCCCATACTGCCGTATCGGCTTACTTGTGCACCCGGGCACACGCACCCGCGTATACGCATACACTACAGTTAATATAAATGTTATGTAGTTATAATCAATTGAATATAAATGTTATATAGTCATAAACTATTGAATATGAATGTTATGTAATAATAATATATTGAGTGGTTTAAAAAGTGCGAAATATCAGAATAGCTCCGTACATTTCAGGGAATTTTTTTCTCCAGGATTTAAGTGGACACCTGTTATCGCCATACAACATTTATCATTCGAAATTCTGTAATTTATGCACTGCATTTGAAATAATCAGCAAATGCCAAAAACAAACCCCTAAGTACGAGGGTTACTCCGAAAGTTTTGTCAGTAGAAATATTTAAGGTATGCAAGATGGATTACGCATATGTATTTCGTAAATTTGACGTTTTTATAGATGACAGCGAAAACTAAGACGAAAAATATTAATTTGCTTGTTGCAGGTATCATTTTAAAATAAGAAAATGTGTTAAAAGACTTGGGTTTAACAAGAGAACGTTTCCGGGCAAAGATTTTTTATGATTTTCGATAACAAACAAATTAATATTTTTCGTTCTAGTTCTCACTGCCGTCTATTGGAACATCAGATTCACGAAATACATATTCGTTATCCACCTGGCATACCAAAAATATTCCTTTTGACAAAAGATATTGCGTTTGCTAGATCCCGAGTATCTAACAGTCTCCAGCATAGTAAATAGATTTTTTGATATAGGAGAAAAACGCCACTTCACTATTTAAACGTAGTTATACGAGAAAAATTTGTCAATATGACGTGAAGGCTGGATTCTATATAAGTACAGCTAGTTCGAAATCTTCGCAGTTGAAGTTCAAGAAAATCTCGAGAGATCAGTTTCTGTTTCGACAAAGATGAGAGTTGTTAATTTTATCTTGCTCTTCTACGAGCTAATATTTTGCCGCAATACTGTATGTAAGTAGAATATATTATAATACTACTGCAATCACACATTAAGATGTGTTACAACCAGATATCCACTCATTCAGAAAAATTCGCATTTCACTTCAAAACAGTTGAAACATATGTTCATTATCATTGTACGTATTTCGCAAAATACTTTGTTTAGGGTGCGGAAAGCATTTAATTTTACTGTTTTGAAACTGAAAGACGCCACATTTTTAGATACGGAGATTGAAGGGAATAAACGTGCAGTACAATTTTTCTAACATATGCTAGCAGGAAATTGAGTTTATGGGTAGGCGTATAGATTGAATATGAAATTGCTGAACCGAGTTTGGCAAAAATGTCATTTCATGCTATATAATGAATATTTTCTTCAGAATTATTACAGCTTGAACTAAAATTTTTTCCAACATATGTTACAAACTTTTATATTCCCGTGTACATAGTTGGAAACATTCTTTACAATTTTTATTTTCAATTTCAAATTATGTTTGGCTCTTTCATAACTTCTGGACCATTTAAATATCTTTTAATAATAATTTAAAAAATTTCTTTTAAATCTGCCGGATTCTTTTTTGACAATTTTGGAAATCTTTTGAAAGTTTTTTTGAAACTTTTTGAATATTATCTTCAAATTAGTTTTTACAAAAAAAAAAAAAAAAACCTGCCGGCTGTGCGAGCACATTTTCATTTCGCGCAGCTTGCAAGTATTAACGCGCCTGGGGCGCGCACCTGTTTGATGTCGCGCTTCGCGCTCGATAATGTATTCACCTAACGGTACGCTTTTGGTCAGTGTACATCCCTCATATTTTTGCATAGGATTTTTAAAATCAAAGGTCAAACCATCGACAGCTGAAATTTAGTAATTGTGAATTCTCTTTTCTTAAAAGAAAAGGTTGAAAGAAAGTTGTCAAATCTAATTTAGAAACAACTTTTTTATCAAAAATTCCATTGTACCTTGTGCCTTTTCGTCCAAAAAGTTAGTTAGTTTATTTTTAATGTCATTTTTCATGATTGAAAACAAAACTGCTCGCTTCATCAAAAAATCATTACCAACCAATTTGTAGATTATTCTTCGGTTGATAATTGTTGTCGAATCGTCTTTCATTGTATCTTGCATTGCTTGATCGCAAAATGGAATTTTTCATTTTGCATTATTTTTTGGGCGATCAAAATTTGAATTTTCGATTATTGCAACAAAATGTAAAAAGTTGTTATGATAATCTGGTAGGACTTTTGAAAAACAACGTTTTTCATCTTGAATTTTTTCACATCTTGCGTTGTTTGGATTTAAATTATTATTTTCATTTATTTGCACTTTTGAAAATGCTATAACTCTGCTTATTTTTTCTTATCAAAAAAAGTTGTACAGATGAATTTTTCGAATTTCTGGGTACATACTACGAATAGCCGTGCATAGAATTTTTAAATCTCAAACGATATTGGATTAAAAAATTTTTAAAATGCCCTTTTTGAATTTTTATCCAAAATAGCTGACTAACGACCTCCCACCAAACGTCCATACTTTTCAGCGCTTTAAACAATGTGCGAAAGGAGAATGGAATCCAAGTAGTTTTTCAAAAGTCATCCAGTATACAAACGACAAAGACCGCGACAACAAACAGACAAACTTCGTATTTCACATAAAACGAATTCCTTCTCATTGAGATGAGAATGTGAAAATCATTATCAGTTTTCCCCGAAACCTTGAATAATGTTCTTTCTCTTGGAAATTTTCAGAAATTTTTTTTTCAAATTTGATAAATGTTTGAAAGTTACATTTTCTCTTTTGAGTCTGTTTAGGCTTCAAAATCTTTTTAATTTTTTTCGGAACCGCTAATGCGCTCATATGCGACACCAATACAAAATTTTGCGCCACAAAACTCTAGGAGTTATGGAAGGTGTCACGTGGGGGGGGGGGGGGGCGACACGCCAGCCTCCCCTCATTTGAAAAATAAAATTTTATATTGCATGACCTTGAAGATCTCCAGATGCGCTGATATGCGCCATCAAAAGAAATTGAACCGCATTGATAACCGAGTTATCAGCGATCAAAATGGGGGGGGGGGGCTGGCGCGATTTTTCTACAATAATAAAATTTTTTCAAATTAATCATAGCTATCCGTCTTAACTTCAAATGCGCTCGAATGCGCAACCACTAAAAAATGTAGCGCTAGATAATTGACAAAGATAGCAATTTGGGGGGGGGGGGGGGGTGGAAGTATGATGCAGGTGCTACATCTTGGACAGTGATCTGAAATTAAAAATCACGTATATGAAGTCATTCGTCATCAAATGTGCTCATACGCGCCACAAAAATTTTTCGCAAACTTCAAAAACTGTCCACGATACGAAGGTTTTAACACCTTACACAGTGATGATCAAGTGATGACCAACAAATTAGAAAGTTTTTAATCCGCAGTGATGAAGGCTTTAAGGGATATGAAGATTTTCATATGGGGTTTCACATGCGCTCATATGTACTATAAAAATGTTCTGCATATCTTGAAAATTTCCTAAGATATGGAGCTCATAACATTTTGCAAAGTGATGACCAACAAAATGAAAAGTTTTTAATCCGCAGTGATGAAGGGAGTGTCGTGTAGAATTTCAAATGATGTGCGTTCCGCTAGCACCTCCATAACGGAGTTTGAATTTTCTCTTTATGCCATAATTTTGGTCTTTCTTGGCCTTCTTCTTGGGAACCGATGCCGATTTTTGACCTCTTTTATTTTCCTCAATTAACCGACTTTTGTGTGGAGGTACTGGCAGCCAGCACCTCCACTACATATAATTTAGAAAAATTTCAGAAATCTTCAGCGCCGGACAACTTTCCAAGACTCTATTTATTATACTTATCTCCTCAGCGCAAAATTTTTTGTTTGATGGCGCATATCAGCGCATCTGAAGGTGTAACTGTCCTTTGAATTTACGTAGAAATCTCAAGAACATTTTCTCATTCTCTTGAAACGTTTCAGAAGGACGACCAAAAAATCCCGAAAAATGAAACTCTCGAATTGGAAAATGCCCAAATAATTAAATTGCCGACAGTTCTGAACATTATCGAATTTGGAAATTTGCGAAAAATAAAATTCCTGTTCGAAAATTGCCTAGTTATAAAATATTCGAACTAGGAAAATCCCGATTTATAAAATTCCGGAATTTCAACAACTAACAACATTTTTTTCATAAATATGATTTATTTATCAAAAATAGAATAACCAAATATCTTTATCGGAAATTTTTTTCTTCAATTTTTGAAATTTTTATTTCAATTGTTATTGCTTGAATTGAAAATATCAATAATTCAAAAAATATATATTTCTAGATTAAACATTTTGTGTGAAAATGTGCAGAGTATGTTTGGAGAGTTACAAGAAACTTTCTCGAAAATCAATTTTCGAATTTAAAAAAAAATCAAAGAAATTTTGAGATGAATTAGTACTGAAAAAATTTCCTTCGATGAAAATATATAATTTTTCATAAATTAATATTATAAATGAAAAAAAAATCTTTTGAATTGTTTAAATTCAGAAAATTTCTGGTTTGGATATTTTCATCTTCGGCAATTTTCTATCAGAAATTTTATTATCTCTGAATTTCCAAATTCAGTAATATTATAAACGGTCACATTTTCTTTCGAAATCTTCAAAGATCTACAGTTTCTTTACAATTCTTCTGAATCTTGACATACTTCAAATTGTTTTTTCGACCTTTCGAAACTTCTAAACATGCAAAATATCTTTTGAGATTATTTGAATTTTTTCAAAATTTTGAATGAAAATCCGCTAAATTTTCTAAATAATTATTCCTTAAGCTCACTCGAATTTTTTTTTAAATTGTGTAATATTGCAACATTGAAAAATTTCGCGTTCGCAAAATTTCGTTTCAAAATAACAAAGCAATAAGCTTGTTTTTTGTGATTGTGACATTACGGAAAAGAAGTTTGAATTATTAATAACGTCTAAACGCGAAGCAGACAACCTCGGAATAAAAGGTCAAATAGTGCAATCCCTCGTTTTGAAACTTAAATTCAGTGCAATATTTGCTTCACGCATTCATGAGAAATGTTTTCAAATCATTTGAAATTTTCAAAAGGATCTGAAGAAAGTTTTTCATCCTTCTGCAACCTTTTCAAATTTTTGAAACGCTTCTAAAATTTGTTTTGAAATCTTCCAAGTGCCACATTTTGTTGACAAATTTTTGAAATCTTTTAAATTTAATTTACTAGAACATTACAGAACATTTAGAAAAAAGCTCAGATGATTTTCTGGCATTTTTTATGGATTTTATAGGAGATCTGATATGATATGAAAATATTGCATATGATTTACAGAAGTCGCCTCATTAGTATGATAAGAAAATTCCATTAAATTCAATATGAATGACACCATCTTCCCCACTTACTTAAAATTCTTTCAAATTGGCAAATTACTATTTTTTTCATTTCATAAAAGTTTTCAAATTTTTGCTGATCGTTAATAGCGACTGAACAACTTTTTTGGTTTCAAATTCAACAAATTAGTTGAAAGTGGAACTACTATGATGAAAATTATTTTTTGACAAAAAGGTTACTAATTATATTAAATTTTTTTCATCAAAATAGGCATTCTTTACCACAAAAATTGAATTGTCTCTAAACAAAAACAAAAACTCAACACAACATTTAGTTAAATTTTTGATTGAAAAAAATCAATTTTCAATAAAAGGAAATTTCCAATCGAAGAAATTAATTTTCTACCGAAAAGAATAAGTTTCAACAAAATCCATTAATTTTTAACCAAATAGTTGAATTTTGAATGAAAAAAGGAAATTAGTCACCAAGCAGATCAATATTCTATCACGAAATACAAAGTTTTAACAAAATACACAATTTCTCAATCAGTTGAATTTTCAATGAAAGAAGATTGATGTTCAACCAAACATGAAGTAGTTAAATTTTCAGTAAACAAAAATAATTTTTAATTTGAAACAAAACTAATTTCTAAGCCAAAGAAGTTAATTTTGAACTTAAAAGATTACATTTTTTTACAAAAAAAAGGCTAATTTCAATCAAAATACAGCATTTTTCAAAAAGTTGAATTTTTAACTGAAGATGTTAGAAAATAAACCGAATTTTTTCTATGGAAATGATAATATGGTTCCAGTATAATAAATAATCAAATATATTGAAATATTTCCTCAATTTGTAATGCTTAGTATACCCTAGAGGAAAGATTTTTATTTTCTCGAAATGTTTCTCAATGACAAAGTTTAAAAACAGATAAATACTGTTTTGTGCTTGGCAATAAGACCAGTTCCGGGATCACTTATCTTATCAACTAGATATCATGTCAAAGAGCGTGCACTAATTACCTTATTTTGAAAGAAAAAATTGATGTATTTGCCAAAGTTTTCTCATGAATTCTACAGAAAATCTTATATGATTTCCGAACTATTCTTTTTTTGCTGAAAATTTAAATTTTTTTCTTGTTAGTAATTTTTTGGTCAAAGGTTCATCTCTGGATTCAAAATTTAACTATTCGTTGGGAATTTATATGTTTCAGTTGACATCCATCTATTCTGGCAAATATTTTTCTTTTTTTTTGTAGAAAATTCATCATCTGGGTCGAAAATTCAACTATATATTTCATAAAAAATTTATTTTTTTGATGGCGGGTGCATCATTTCAGTAAAATGCCGATATCTTTGATTGAAAATTGAACTAATTTTGTCCAAAATATTTTTCTATTTTTTTTTTAAATTAGTTTTTTCACTATGAATACTAGGTTGGTCAAAAAATGCATTGCAAAATTTTTTTCCACCATTGGGGGTAACTCCCCCCCCCCCCCCGCAAAAAAAGTTTCCATTTCCGAAGAAGAAAAATCCCCAATTTTTTTTTTTTGAAATTCGAATATTAACACGTGCCACCGGGCACTTCAAAATCCCATTCAAATAACATGGGGAAATTTTGGATTTTCGAAAAATTGAACTCATACTTCAGGGTTTAATCGAAACGTGCCAAACTTTCTAAGGATTGAAGAGGAATACCTATAAAATGAAAGCATACTTATAACTTTCATTTTCAAAACACCCTTAGCCCCCCCCCCCCCCCCCCCCCCCACATCGCCCCAAATATGACCTCAAAAAAAAAACTACATTTGTACGTATTATTGTTACTTTTTAGCAACTTCCGTCGTCTTTTTCATACAAATAATTACTAATATACAATTTTGATATTTCCCATGACTTCCTAAACAATTTTCAATTGCTTAAACAAATTTAACTTATTTAAACAATTATTTATTCCCGAAGAATGTAAAAAATAATCGTATTTTCTGACTAAAATGTAATATTTTGTCATTGCTTGGAGTAGTAATTTTTTTTTTAAACATTAGGTAATTATTTAAACAATTACTTATTGTTTATTCTCAAAATTTCTGAAAACTGTCCCAGAGATGTCCAGTTTTTTCTCAAATTGGTATCCTATGCTACTTTTTTTTTAATAATTACATAATTTTGATACATTTCTTTTAATGTTCAATGAATTTCTATTTGTTCAAACAATTTTGATTTGCTTAACCAGATCTGTATAGTGTATAGAAAGAATATATTATTCATTTTTCGGTTGTTTAAACAAATATAATTTGTTTAAACAACTACTTTTCCAACAATATTTTTTAAATCGTATTTTCTGAATTAAACATAATATTGAATGATTTCGATTCGTAACAAATTCTGCTAAAAACTTTATGTTATTGTTTATACAATTGATTATTGTTTTTTTTTTTCAAATTTCCTTCAAATTGAATATGGATGCTTTACATCTTCTTTGGCGCATTATTTAATAAATCATCAAAGTCATAATAAAATTTGAATTATAAAAGTGCATTTATCATTGCTTTCTTCATATTTCTTCATAATTAGACTGCATATGAAATGGATTCAGATCATATTTCATTATAGCATTTTAAAATCTTATGAATATCAATCTGACATATTGGAAAACAGAAAAAATATCTATCAAGATATATTTACGAAGATAATATAATTATTTAACAAAAAGTAGCATAAGATACCAATTTGAGAAAAAACTGGACATGTCTGGGTCAATTTTTAGAAATGTTGGGAATAAACAATAAGTAATTGTTCAAATAATGACATAATGTTTTTCAAAAAAATCACTACTCCAAACAATGACAAACTATTACATTTGAATCAGAAAATAGGATTATTTGTTACATTTTTTGTAATAAATATTTGTTTAAACAAGTTACATTTGTTGAAACAATTAAAAGTTGTTTGAGAAGTCATGGGAAATTGCTAAAAAGTAACAATAATACGTAAAAATGTAGTTTTTTTATTTTTGAGTCATATTCGGGGTGCTGTGGGGGGGGGGGGGGCCCCATAAGGATGGCTTAAAAATAAAAGTTATTAGTATCCTTTCATTTCATAGGTACTCCTTTTCATTCCCTGAAAATTTTGGCAAGTTTCGATTAAACCCTCAAGTATGAGTTAAATTTTTCGAAAATCCAAAAGTTCCCCATGTTAATTAAATGGGATTTTGAAGTGATCGGTGGCACGTGTTAATATTCGAATTTAAAAAAAAAAATTTGGGATTTTTTTAATTCTGAAATGGAAACTTCTACGGGGGGGGGGGCCCGACTGTCCCTGTAGCTCGAAAAGCGTTTTTTAGACCACCCTGATGAATACAGCTATTGCCTTTTTGTCATAAAATGTATCCTTTTAAGTTTGAAAATACACTTATTTTCTTGAAAAATCGTCTTTTGTAGTCAAAGATTCTATTATTTTGGCAGAAAAGGCTTTCTTTGTGTTGTGAATTGAATTTGTTTTCATAAATTCGTCTTTCTGACTTGAAAACTGCACACTTTGTTAGACATTTTTCTTCCTTCTTATTGATTGAACAATCTTTCTTTCTTAAATACTTAACTTTTTTTTTAATTCCTTTCTTTCTGGTTGAAAATTGATTATTTCAACTGAAAATAAAATTCTATATTCATAAATGTTAAATGTTTGTCATTTCTATAAAAAAATCATCGGAAATAATGATGTATTTAAAATATCTTAAAAAATCATAGAAGTTATTTTCAGATTTTTTCTAATTTGGGACAGGGTGCCCACGCTGGCTGGAAAACCTGGAATTGTCAGGGAATTTTACCACGAGCAGGCTCTATGTTTCTTCTATTGCAATATACAATTAAATAACAATCATTCTTCATTTTTAAGGGTAGTTTTATATTATTGTGTTGAACTATTCTGTTGAAAATTCGTTTTTTTTTCTGTTTGAAATTAATTTTTTCAACTAAACTGTTTTTGATTCAAAATTGAAATATTGTTTGTTTGGAATATTAACTGCTACATTTTTTATATTTATTACATAATTCATATTTTTTTTTTTAGAGGAGGTGAGAATGCATTTACGCACTGAGTGTGGGACTCGACCTAAAAACGGTAATACCCACTAAACTCACCTCCTCTTCCCGCCAACCCATGTCCTCGGAACCGCTTCTCGCATTTCTTCAAGGACATGGGGTAAGGCTACTAAGTCGTGCTTCGACTTCCATCTTGTAGACCAACAATTTTCAACAACCAACACTTCTCACCCAACCAAGATGCGCGCATCGTCCTCAGCAGTGCGGTCGTACCGCACAACGGGCTCGTCGGCCTTCGGCATCTTGGTTGGGTGTAATCTGCTATTTGCGTCGCTCGTCCGGCTTCTTCACAGAGGCGGCCTCCCTGAACGACGCGCACCGCATTGTCCCCGGCAGATGATCGGTCCGGGGTTTGTCTTCTTTAGCGGCGCAGAGGTAGCACTGCGGCGTACTTTCGCACGCCGCAGCCCTATGGCCCTCTTTACCGCACCTCCATCAGGCCTAGGTCCTATCTTGTCCCCTGCATCCCGCCGCCCTATGACCAAAGCCCAGGCAGCGGAAACACCTTACAGACTCCGTCTTCCTCCGCACACGACAGGACACCCACCCCACTTTGTGGTGTCCCGTGCGGAGAAGTCTTGCCGCCAGGTCCTCTTTCATTTCGACGAAGGCCTTCAGATTACCTCTGTAGGCCTTCTTCGTCAGGCACATTTTCAACTCTCCCGCTGCTGCTTTTCCGAAAACATTTCGGACCGCAGCCTCCAAATTTCCCTCATCCGTGATCAAGTCGAGGTCCAGGTATATGTGATAGACGGTACAATCTGAATAAACTATTTATTATGATGAAAACTAATTTTTTAACTGAAAATCCCACAATTTTATTTTTGGTTGGAAACTGATGTTCTTAATTTGAAAATCAAATTATTTGTTTGAAAATTTATGTTTCTCGGTTGAAAATTCCACTCTTCCGTTGAAAATGCATACATTTTGTTGGGAAATCGTGTTTTGAGGTAGAAACTTAATCTTCTTGTTTGAAAAGTAATCTTTTCGTTTGGAAATTTATTTTGTTGGTTAAAAATTCAACTATTTCACTTATGTGTTTATCATTTTATTTGGAAATTTAAAATTCAGATGAAAAATTCCACTATTCCATTTGAAAACTCATGGACTTAAGAGAGATAAAAAAGAAGTGAATTATGTTCTTAGTATTATTTAATTAATCAATAGTGCAAATATATTTAAGAGCATTTAGTAATAACATTTTTTAATGGCAGTCTAAATTGAATATATCAATTGAATTCTCAAAAACTAAAAAAAAAAATCAATATAGATAATAAACCCGCGAAACTGTATACATATTCCGAATCGATTGGTTTAAAAAATGCGAAATATCAGAACAGCTCCATGCTTGTCAGGGAATTTTTTCTCCGGGATTTAAGCAGACACCCTGTATCGACATACAACATGTAACATTTTGAATTCTGTAGTTTTCACACTGAATAAGAAATAATCAGCAAGTGCCAACAACAAACTCCCAAATACGAGGGTGACTCCGAAAGTTTTGCCAATAGGAATATTTCAGTTATTCCAGGTGGATTACGCATAGGTATTTCGTGAATTTGAGGGTTTCATAGATGGCAGCGAAAACTAGGACGGAAAATATTAATTTGTTTGTTGCAGGTATCATTTTGAAATAAGGAAGTGTGTTAAAAGACTTGGATTTAACAAGAGAACGTTTCCGGGCAAAGATTTTTTTATGATTTTTGATAACAAACAAATTAATATTTGTCGTCCCAGATCTCACCGTCATCTATAGAAACATCAGATTTAAGAAATACATAGTCCAAATTTCACAATAATTTGGCAACTACCCATATATCAATTAAAATAACTATAAAACGATAAGCGATAGGGATTACTATTTTTACTTTTCACGTTTGGAAATCATACGGCTAAGATTTGAAGAAGGAAGAACCTTGCTAAGAAGGTTTTTCCTCGTTTGAATTGAGCGAAAGGTTACAGCAATGGGAAGCATGACAAATCAGATATTCGACCAGGGAATGCGAATGTGTGAAATTTTCATCTCTATTGAAACAATGAGAAGGCATTCTGGTGAAATTTGGGCATATGCTACATTAGCTCGAACAACAAGTTCTACATATTGCATCACAATGAACGAATTATGACGAGCTCACTTATCGATATTTGAAAATTGAAAAACGCTGAAAATCTTCTTTTTTTTTCCTTGGATTATAGACTTAGTGAGATCTTCCCCGCTCGCCCATAAAAACCAACCTTGCTGTATGGACAGCCTAAACCCTATAATTTGGGAAGAAAATGAAGAGTTTGCCATTTTTCAATGTGCAAATATCAAAGATGAAACCTATCATTTTCAAATTTTTAGGCGTGCATATAGTAAGTCTTTTGCATGCTTGGATAGTAGATGATGCGCAAGGGTTGCCAACTCCTTAAGAAATTCGTATCCGCTAAAAATTGAGTTGGGCCCCCATGTCATGAATGAAAATTCAAATTCGAATTCATAGATACGCGATTGATTTTTCAGACGGAGGGGTAGTTTTTGTGAACAAAACTCAAGCATTCGTGAGCTCAAGGAAAGCCCAACACTACTTTCTTTTTCGTTTTTTGCATGTTTGAGTTTTTACTTGGGGGATGTTTTTTTTGTACATGAGGGTGATTTTTGACAATTTTACTTTGTGCATTCGAGAGCCCAATATAAGCCACAAGTCATGACGCAATTCATTTCCGTCAAATTTAATTTTTGACAAGGCGGTGGTTTTTTTGCAAGTATTTGGTGGTTTTTTGAATTTTTTCTCCGTGCATTTGAGAGCACGAAATAAGCCCAAAATTTTGGTGTACTTTGTTACTTCCTAGTTTATGTTTTTATGCAGGGGGTAGTTTTATTTCCGCTAGGGGTTGCTTTTGAAATTGGTTGTTGACGCGTTCAAGAGCCCAAAAAAAGCCCAAAATTCTGTCGTCTTTGAATTTTAATTTTTTCAAATTTTTATGTAGTGGATGTGTTGGCTTGAGTCAAGCCAGAACCTACACACAAAAATTGAATTTTCAAATAAAGTAGTGAAGCCGAAAAATCGGCAATACAGCTGAAAAATTCCCAATAAATCCCAAAATTCTGATACAAAAAGACTTGGGAATTTCGATTGTGGAGGTGCTAGCTTGATGGACCTTGGAAAGTTTTCGATGTAGAGGCGGAAGGAAATATAGATTGTGAAGGTGAATTTCTGAAACATATATTGGCCTACGCGTGAGGTTTCATTGAAAACTTTCTGACATGTTGGCAAACATGTTGGTTCACGCCTTATTAATTTTCACTATTTGTTAAAAATTTTAAACTTATGGGTACACGTGAATATTGAAGTTTGTAACATATGTTGGAAAAAATTTGAGTTCAAGCTGTAATAATTTTGAAGAAAATCTTCATCACATAAGATGAAATGACATTTTTGCCAAACTGGGTTGAACAATTTCATATTCAATCTTTACGCGTAACGATAAAATCAATTACCTGCTAACCTATGTTAGAAAACTTTTACTGTACGTTTATTCCCTTCCGTCTCCGTATCTAAAAATGTGGTCTTTTTTAGTTTTAAAACTGTAGAATCAAATGTTTTGCCGCACCCTGAACAAAGTGTTTTGTGAAATACGTACAATGATGATAAACATATGTTTCAACTGTTTCGATGTGAAATGCAAATTTCTGGATATACTCGATATTTGGATGTAGGACATTTTTATGTGTCATTACTTTAGTATTATATTATATTGTACTTACAAACATCATTGCGAAAAAATATTAGCGCGTAGAAGACAAGGATACCAGAAGCAGTTTTCAACTTTTTGGAAGGAAAAACTGATCTCTGGACACTTTCTTGAACTTCAACTGCAAAGATCTTGAACTATTAGCTGTACTTATATAGATTGCAGCCTTCACATCATATTGACAAATATTTTTCGTATTGCTACGTTTAGAACGTGAAGTGGCGTTTTTTTCCTATATGGGTAATTGTCAAATTTTAGGCAAATTTTAGCACCTACAGTGGCAATCATATTATGATTAGGAATGGAATATTTCATGACAGGAATTGATCTTATCACATGTAAAAATTTTAAACCCGAAAGGGGCAGTTAACAAAATAAGAAATAATAATTGTACCGTACGGTAATGATGCAAGAAAAATTATGATGTTTAGCCTTTTTTAATATTTATAAACTAATGACAGATTTTAATCATAAAAAGTCACCTACTTGTGAAAGAAAACACCGCCAAGCAAGAATGGTTTTTATAATTTTTTTTCACCCCGAAAATGGTTTTTAACGCACGTACGGGAATGACGTTTTGTTGTCAGGATGCACTTTTCAGTTTCAATATCGGATTCACAAAAAAGAGAGTTAATATTTCAAGCTCAATTTTATAAAATCTTGTATTAAACGATACAAATAATATTTTTGTATTCATTACTCAATTGTAACTACAATATTTCACTAGAAAAAAAGACGTACGGTTTTGACATATGAAATGGCAAGAATTGAGGGACAGACTTCAAGGCTTCCACAATATTATTTATTTGACTTGAAAAATGTGCATGCGTGGAGTTTACAAACCTGATACGCAAAGCGTTTTTCCGTTTACTGTCTGAAAAAAAGGAGAAAATCAGTTTATCCTTGTGCAAAGTGAGGTTGGGACGCCGTACGATAATGACGTTTCGGGAGTTCTTGTATTAAATTAAACTAAATAGGAACAGAAATGAAAAAAAAAGAACTGACTATTTTGTAGAGAATGATAATAAGTGTTTATTAAATTTAAAAAAAAATCAGCACGAGTTTCAAATTTAATGTTCTATTACTGGGACTCCAAGTTTGCCTTTAATTTGACAATTACCCATATCAAAAAATCTATTTACTATGCTGGAGACTGTTAGATACTCGGGATCTACGCTTGATCTGCACGTATCAACTGGAATCAAGCGACACGTTGCCAACGAATTCATACAAACGCAATATCTTTTGTCAATAGGAATATTTCAGGTACACCAGGTGGATAACGCATATGTATTTCGTGAATTTGATGTTTTCATAGACGACAACAAAAACTAGAACGAGAAATAATAATTTGTTTCTTGCATATATCATTTTGAATTAAGAAATAATGTTACAAGACTTGGATTTAACAAAAGAACGTTTCTGGGCAAAGTTTTGTTATGATTTTCTATAACAAACAAACTAATATTTTCCATTCTATTTTTCGCTGTCGTCTATAAAGAATCTAACAACAAATTTACGAAATACGTATGCGTGATCCACCTGGCATACCTAAAATATTCCTATTGAAAAAAGATATCGCGTTTGTATAAATTCGTTGGCAACGTGTAGCTTGATTCCAATTGACACGTGTCGATCAAGTATAGATCCCGAGTATCTAACCGTCTCAAGCATGGTAAACAGATTTTTTGGTATAGGAAAAAAACGCCACTTCACTGTCTAAACGTAGAAATACGAGAAATATTTGTCAATATGACGTGAAGACTGGAATCTATATAAGTACAGCTAGTTCAAGATCTTTGCAGTTGTAGTTCAAGAAAGTGTCCAGAGATCAGTTTTTCTTTCCAGAAATATGAAAACTATTCCTGGTGTCCTTGTCTTCTACGCACTAATATTTTTTCGCAATGCTGTCCGTAAGTACAACATAATATAATACTAAAGCAATCACACATAAAAATGTCTTACATCCAGATATTGAGTATATTCAGAAATTTGCATTTCACTTCGAAACAGTTGAAACATATGTTTATCATCATTGTACGTATTTCGCAAAACACTTTGTTCAGGGTGCGGCAAAACATTTGATTCTACAGTTTTAAAACTAAAAAAGACCACATTTTTAGATATGGAGATGGAAGGGAATAAATGTGCCGTAAAAGTTTTCTAACATATGTTAGCAGGGAACTGATTTTATTGTTACGCGTAAAAATTGAATACGAAATT
This sequence comes from Andricus quercusramuli, assembly GCA_932178445.1. Classification (NCBI taxonomy): domain Eukaryota; kingdom Metazoa; phylum Arthropoda; class Insecta; order Hymenoptera; family Cynipidae; genus Andricus; species Andricus quercusramuli. The sequence continues at coordinate 222,782 of CAKNXH010002269.1, read as the reverse complement.
GTTGAACCCAGTTTGGCAAAAATGTTATTTCATCTTATGTGACGAAGATTTCCTTTATAATTATCACAGCTTGAACTTAAATTTTTTCCAACATATGTTACAAACTTTTATATTCACGTGTACCCATTAGTTTAAAATTTTGAACAAGTAATAAGAATTAATAAGGCTTTAACCAACATTTATGCCAACATTTTGAAAATTTTTCATTAAAACCCCACGCGTAGGCCAACATATGTTTCAAAAATTTATCTTTACAATCTATATTTCCTTCCGCATCTACAACTAAAACTTTCCAAGATTCACCAAGCTAGCACCACCACAATCGAAATTCTCAAAGCTTTTTAGTATCAGGATTTCGGGTTTTTTTTAGCTGTATTACCGATTTTTCGGCTCCACTACTTTTTTTGCAAATTCAAATTTTGTGTGTAGGTTCTGGCTTGACTCAAGCCAGCACATCCACTACATAAAAATTTGAAAACGTTGAAAATCAAAGATGACAGAATTTTTGATTTTTTTTTTTGGGATCTTGAACGCGCCGACAACCAATTTTCAAAAACAACCCCTAGCGGAAATAAAACTACCCCTTATATAAAAACATAAACTAGGAAGAAACAAAATACACCACAATTTTGGGTTTATTTCGGGCTCTCAAATGCACGGGAAAAAATTAAAAAAACTACCACCTATGAGAAGAAAACCACACCCTTGTCTAAAATTAAATCTTGAAAAAATAAATTGCGTCATGATTTTTGGGTTATATTGTGCTCTCGAATGCACCAAACAAAATTATCAAAAATCAACCCCAGGTACAAAAAAACAGCCCCTAAGTAAGAACTCAAACATGGAAAAAACGAAAAAGAAAGTAGTGTTGGGCTTTTCTTGGGCTCACGAATGCTTGAATTTTTGTTTGCGAAAGCTACCCCTACATCTGGTAAATCAATCGTCTATCTATGAATTCGAATTTGAATTTTCAAGGAGCCAAACAATCAGAGACTGCCACATTTTCCAAACCACAGTATGTATTGAGGATTCACAAAATTCACGAGCAAGTTTGTATATTTAGAAAAGTTCTACAAAAAAAATCGTCTGCTCTTCTGTGATATTTTTGACCATTTACGAGCAAAAATCAAAAAAACTATATCGAAATATCAGTTCGTGAAGCGGGCAGAAAGCGAGCACACTTCATGGTTTCCCAGAAACGAGTACAGTGACGATTTTTCTGCTTTCCCTAAAATTTACAATTCCGTAAACAGATTTTCAGTCTTTGATTTAATTCTGAGCCTTTTTGTGTTTTTTTTTCAAACATTTACACATGTTCCATTTGTCTCCTAATTTACATCTTCTTTGGAGAACCTGCTGTGTAAATAGAGTCTCTGAATTTTGGGCTCATCAAAAATACCATTATCGATTTTTGGGCTCCAACCCTTAATGTCAAAATCAACCAGCCTTGACAGGACGCAGTTATAACTTTGTCAACATTTTTTTTTTTAATTTCACAGTGTGAATAGAGTCTATAGTTTTTGGACTCCTCAAAAATACCAGCTCCAAATTTTGGGTTCCTACACTTAACGTTAAAAAGCAAGCCCTTTGTACCGGGCAGATGTGACTTTGTCAAAGAATTACCTTTTCTAGAAATTTACCTTGTTAATGGAGTTTCTGATGTTTGAGACTGAGAATTTTATAGGGTGAATAAAGTCTGATTGTTGGGCTCTTCGAAAATTCAAATTCGAATTAATAGATGGGCGATTGATTTTTCAGATGTGGGGGTGGTTTTTGCAAACAAAAATTCAAGCATTTGTGAGTTCAAAAAAGCCCAACACTACTTTCTTTTTCGTTTTTTCCATGTTTGAGTTTTTTCTCAGGGGATGTTTTTTTTGTACATTAGGGTTGTTTTTTACAATTTTGTTTGATGCACTCGAGAGCCCAATATAAGCCAAAAATTATGATGCACTTCATTTCTTTCAGATTTATTTTTTGACAAGGGGGTAGATTTTTGCACATAAGGGTGGTTTTATTTCCTTGCATTTGAGAGACCAAAAGAAGCCCAAAATTGTGGTGTACTTTGTTACTTCCTAGTTTATGTTTTTATGCAGGGGGTAGTTTTATTTCCGCTAGGGGTTGCTTTTGAAAATTGGTTGTTGGCGCGTTCAAGAGTCAAAAAATTCCGGAATTCTGTCGTCGTGGATTTTGAATTATTGTTATTTTGTAACAATTCTTTCGAAATGAAATATTGGTGGCAGCACCGACAGTTCTTCTGTAATATACTTATACAGTAGATATTTTTTTGATAAGGTCTAAGGATTACTTTTTGATTAATAAAAGCGCATGCAAAATTATGAACCTCTACATGTATATGAATTCATGAGAATGGGGGGTTAGCTACCCTTGCGCATCACCTTCCATTCAAGCATGCAAAAGACGTACTGTTTGCACACCTACAATTTTAAAAATCATGTTTCACTTTTGATATTTGCACATTGCAAAATGGCAAGATCTTCCTTTTCTCCCCCAAATTATAGTCTGGGTAAAATAGTTCGGGACGGTTAGGAACCACTCCAGCATAAAAAAGCAAGTTTTTCGACGTTTTTAATTTTCAAATATCTAAAGTTGCACCTGTTAATTTTTAACATTTAGGCTGTCCATACAGCAAGGGTGGTTTTTACGAGCGAGCCGGGAAGGTCGCACTAAGTCTATAATTGGAGGAATTAAAAAAAGAAGATTTTCGCAGTTTTTCCATTTTCAAATATCGAAAAGTGAACTCGTCATAATTCGTTCATTGTAAAGCAATGTGTATAACTTGTTGGTCGAGCAAATGTAGCGTATGCACATATTTCACATTAATGTCTTCTCATTGTTTCAATAGAGATGAAAATTTTACACAATCGCATTCTCTTTTTGAGTATCTGATTTGTCATGTTTCCCATTGCTGTAACCTTTTGCTTTATTCAAATAAGGAAGAACCTTCTCAGCAAGGTTCTTCCTTCTTCAAATCTCACCTATGTAATTTCCAAACGTGAAAAGTAGAGATAGTAATCCCTATCGCTTATCGTTTTATAGTTATTTTAATTAATATATGGGTAGTTGACCCATATATTAATATGTGAAAATTTGAACTATGACTTTTTTGTAATGGAACTTAGTGTACGGAAAAGTTTTAATATACGAAAATTACGTTTTTCTGCATTTTCTTTTAATACAGACGGATTCGAGAGAGATTTCTTTTTGTGAAGAATTAATTTAACTATTTTTAAAAGATTATTTTTCATTAATTTTAACACCCATCAGAAGACACGGATAGGGGCTGAAACTTAATACAATTAATATCAATTTTGATTTGATTTTTTACAAAACACAACAGATTTTTGTAATGTTATTGCGCCCATCGACAGGGGCCAAAACTTAAATTAAAAGATTAACAATTACCACGTTGAAAGGAAATTATCATTATTTCAGTGAGTAGATTAGTGAAACAAAAAAGGAATTTCGAACTTATCCTCAGGAATTTTCTTCCTTGAACTCTTCTTCAGATATTTATATCCTTGTATACTATTCTTGATACAACTGCGCAAATTGATGATTGGTTTTGTCGTCGCTGAGTTTCCACATGTAATATACGAGTAACAACACTGACGCCGATTGAAAAACTTTTATATCTTAATAATTTCCATAGAAACCAGATTTGAAATTAGAAAAGTAAAAGAATTTTCACTATGTGATTAGGAGAGGACTATTCTGGTCTAAGGTCAAAAACGAAAATAGCATATTTTACGAATTGCACAGTAACAGTAACCCGACACTGAGAATTTTCAAGGAAAGCCGATTGACAGATTCCAGAAAATAAATTTTTAAAACGATATATTTGTCTTTGTTTTGTTCTTCTATTAGACAAGATGCAATTTTCTGTAGTACAGAAAGGCTTGAGTAATCAGTTTTTTTTTCTAGTAGACCGAAGCTTTCAAGCACTTTCGATGTAGAAGAGAGAAATAAAACTAATCAAGTTCTTTTCTAACTTAAATATATTCTGTTTGTTTATTAATTCAAACTAGTTATTGTTTAAAAAAACAATAATTTTCATTTTCATTTTTTATATATTCCTCCCTTTTTTCATCTCAGCGAAAAACTCTTTTTGAATTTCATTACAATATAGGTAATCTTACATTTCTATGTGAAATTATCTTAAAATTATCGATTTAGGGGCGGCCACTTGAATTTAGGTGATTTCATTCAGCGTCACTCCTCAAATTATCTTTCGACCAATTACAGTACTCAGAAATAGAATTGAAAATAAAAATTATTACTCTTAACGAACAGAACATTCCCCCACGCAGTGTGCAAAGGATTAATCATTAATTAATTAAAATTAATAATAGATAAATTAATGAATAATTATTTAGTTATTCTCCTCTTCCCCACTCCAGAGCAGACCGACAACTCGCTGAAATGCATTATATCATGGACTGCAAATTTTATAATATTCACAAACGAACCTACATTTTTTGTTCTTGAAAATATACATTACAATGAATTTAGATCAATTAAAATATATAAGGTAGGACTGACTCACATAACCTTAGTGACGAGTCCAGTGTGTCAGCCCGAGACGAAACATGAAAAATGTAATTTTTATTTTATTTGAAAATAGATATGTTATTTTTATATTAATTGCAGAACACAAAACAAATGAATATTATAGAGCCTAATGCAAATAAAAAATCTTCATTACAGTTTTTATTTGATGTTGTGCACTTTGCCTTTCAAAAAGGCAATTTTAAAAGCACATTTAAGAAAGATGACTATTTTCGTGTAGCCAAATTAAAAAAAAATTATTTTGCGGTTATATTCATTATATTGTTATTCACATAGAATTACGCTTAAGTTACATTGATTTTTATGGAGATACACGAACCTACGAAAAATCGAAAGAAATTTTGCGGTGGGATTCGAAATACCTAACACCTATGTTTATGACGCATTGATCGCAACTTGTCCCTAACAACTAGACCTCACAGGTAACTTAACTCATTGAATATTTTACACAAATCCCAGTTAAGAGACAAATTTAATTCCGCTCTCATTTGTTCATTGCCGGTGACCGCGATTCGTTTCTGTGCTAGAGTTATATTGTATTTGAAATAGTTTGGAATCCGGAGGACTTTTTGTAAAAAAATTAATCCTCGTCTAAAACTTTCTCAAGATCTGCGGAATAAAAATTCGAGAACTGATGTTCTTAGATTGTGTTCGAATAATTCTTTGACTTCTTTCACTTTTCCGATAAAGTCGGCGGATCTTCATTAAAAATTAGATGAGATCCGAAACACATTCCGAAATCGTATCATTTCTTTCTAGAAAATAATTCTCTCTATTTTTCGTTGTTTCTACATTAGTATATGAAAATCGGCTAAATGGCATAAATTCTCATTGAACACAGACACATCCTAAGGGACAAAACTTTGCCTTGTTCTTTTCGACATCGAGGGTAATGCCGGTGAATGTACAACCGACAGAAAGTGCTTCATGGCATTTTTTTAAAAATAAATTATGCGTGAGAAAAATATAATGACAAGTATAATTTTCAACACTTTTCTACCTTTTTTTAATTGTTTGGTTCAAATTGAAGACGCACAAGAAAAAATCTTATATGTTCAACTCTTCATAAAATCTAACCTCCAGATATAATGTTTAAATTTATCGATGTTTGCACTTTTGTCAATGTACAATCTGAAGTAAAAATATCATGATACTCTAAAAATACATAATTCATGATGCCTAAATTCACAAAGTATTTTTTTTTTGTCGAAATTTGGAACCTTCGTTTTTTCCTAATATCAGCTGACTTTGGGATGACTCTTGGACTTTCTGTATTTTGGACCAATAGCAATTTTTTGGGGATCGGTAAAAAAATTCTTTAATGAAAATCTTTATATCATATCTTACAGATGGAAGTGATCAGTGGCCACATGGACAATATGGGAGTGGACAATCAGGATGGGGTGGTTCTAGCAGCAATCAGGATTCTCCAAGTTCTAACCATCCACGTTAGTATATTGTAATTTGTAAGCAAACAAAAAATTGCTGGTATTCAGAAAAAAATCCGAATTTTATTTTTTGGCCACCAATAAATTGTTATCGCTGAATGCCTTTGGCCAATGGAGACATTTGAAACAAGTTTCGAATTTCAACTTACCACACTGAGCTTCAAGCTGCGATAGGTATAAAGAAAGTGTCGACAAAAACTGAAGGCGGGGATTTGTTCGTACGTGCCCACAGTTTCATAATCCGTTTGAATGAAAATCCTAGCTGCTCATTTTTTCTAGATATCGCATGTTCATTTTTTATGCTCATGGGAAGAAAAGTTTTGATAAAAAATCAATTTTGCACATCTTCAGAATGTAATTTTTCCAAATTCTTTGTCAAGGAGATTTTTTTGGTTCCATATTAGGAGAGATTAGGAAGGATCCGAACGACGATATGTGTGATGATGAATATTTTCCACGAATAGGTATTGAATGTATGAAAATAAAAACGTATGGAGATTTGAAGGCTGACTATAAAAGGTTTTGTTCCATGGGCAAAGATAAAAAATTAGCAGCTAAGATTTTCATTCAAACGGATTCTGAAACTGTGGGCACGTACGAACAAATCCCCGCCTTCAGTTTTTGTCGACACTTTTTTTATACCTATGGCCGCTTGAAGCTCAGTGTGTTACAAGAGTTCATTTTCTTCGGAAAGATTCGAAGTTTCGCACACGATTGAAATCCGAAAAAGCTTTGAATTATAAATTTATTATAATGGGTAATCGTGAATGCATTAATCTTTTTTCAAATTATGATTGTATTAAAAAATTTTGTGCAAGAATATGGTATTTGTGGTTCTTTACATTTCCGATTTCCCTTCAACATCTGAATTGATGCAGACATTTTCAGAAATAATATACGTTCAATTATTACCTTTGCTGAAATATAATACATAATTGTTGATTTCGGAAACGAATTGAATAAATGAATACAAAATTTTGGCACTTTGATCTGTAAAATAATTCTTTTCTCACTCAAAATCCTTTAAGTTTTTGACAGAGATGTGCGGTTACTAATTCTATTCAAAATTATTATTTAGGAAATGTTATTATTCATTGTTACTATTTAATTTCGAACTTCACGAAATTTTCACGAATTTGAAAAGTATTGTAATTTTTTCGAAAATTTATTTTTCTTAGCTGAAAATACTTTTAATTATTGTGCAAGTAACGGTCAGTAACTATTTCTATAAAACATAACCAATCATAATTATTATGAACAATTTTTGTGGAGAAATTTGGAGTTTGTAGCATGGTTTGACCGAAAAATGGAAATTCTTATGTGTTTTCTTTGTTTTGTGGAATAAAATTTTGAATTTTCGATTGTCAAAGAAAATTCAAAAAGTTTTAATGATAAATTTGTGGGGCTTCCAAAAAGCAACATTTTTTGATATGTGACTTTTTTCATATCGTGCGTTGTTTTGACAAAAATTTTCATTTTCGTTTTTTTTTTTTTTTGAATCCTGAAAATGCTATGACTGATCATTTTCTTTCTATCGATAAGATTCATGCTTATCACACGTGGACTTTTCTTCAAGGCAATGCTAAAGTAATAATTTTAAATTTGTCACAGGAACTCTGTAAATATCAAACAATTACGCCATTTCTCCCTCAGCTTTTCATTTCCTAGTCACTCAAAGTTTAACCGAATTTTTTATTGCCTTGTTATTGAGTGAATATCAATGACATTAAATTAGTATGAACCAATCATATTTCCGCCAACAGAGTTTTATTTGATCAGCTGCTCTTATTGAGAATAATTTTTCCTGGAATCTTCCTCACGTAATATTTGTCACAAGGCCAAAAAAATTGAAAATCTATTAATCGAAAATTATATTATAAAGTGAAAGTTTAGCAAGTATAAAAAAATACACTACCATCGGAAATCGTGCGCACGACTCGTGTGAGCGCCATTAAAAATCACTGCTGACTTCGAACGACGATATTTCGGCGAAAAAAAGAGATAGGGCATTTTTTTAAAAACAGTTGTGAAGCTCATGAAATTCCACGTCCATTGGTACCCAACAAATATTTTTGGGCCTTCTGAAAATAGTACAGCACTTGAGAAGTTCAAAAAAAAATTCAAGATTTTTCTCAAATTTTCTACCTAATTTTCTTATATGTCCTTATACGTTTGGTTCTCTTCATTAGTAATTTTCATTTCAAATTATGGTGAATGAAAATAAATATTCATTGTTATTTGTGATTGTTAATAATTATTTAAATCTAATATTGTCTCCATATTAATGAATAGGAGAATGTCCACTTAGGCGCCACCACTGTGCGTGACCTTTCGAACGAAATTTATAACTTTGAAAAATGTTCATTGGTTACCTTGATAAAGCGCATGTTAGCAGGCCATAAATACCGACAATTGATTTTCGGGAATATCTCATAAAGGATGTATCTCATCGCTAAAGAATTTTCCATATGATTTGTAGAAAATTTGATTGCCTTCAAAATGAGCCCTATAACTTCAGAAAACATTCATTGTTTACCGAGATAGAGAGCATATTCACGAATACAATTTTTTCAGATTTTGACTCAACATTTTGTTAGCATCTCAAGATATGAGAAATTTGTGAAAAACTGATTTTAAACGATTTTCGTGAAAAATGATCAAAAAGGGTCCATGTTGAGACGCTCTATGTCTGTGGCTACTAAACATTTTTGAATGCTCAAGTGCTCATTTTGAAAATCAATATTTTTGTGCGTTATAGGGTTCATTTTGAAGGTATTATTGGCCTACTGATACGCGCTCTATCTCGGTAACCAATGGATATTTTTCAAAGTTATAAATTTCCTTCTAAAGGTAATTTAATTCTCTACAAATAACACAATAACTTTTGTCATAAAATACATTCCCGCGAGGAGATATTCTTAAAAAACCGATTATTGGCACTTTTGACTGAAAAAGGTGATTTTCTCGCGAACAGGATCTGTTCAGATTTTGTCTCAATATCAACGATTTTTAAGCACTCCCAGGTACCAGAAAGAGCATGCCACATTCACTTTTCTTAGGTGTTCCAAGCAGACTTTTTTTTGGTTCCCGACCACCGTGTGCACAGAAAAAACTAAGAAGAAAATTTTTAGCAGGAAATTTTTTAGAGCAATAAAGTTCTGTTAAGCCAAGTTCGCATCTTTCAAAATACATGTGTTTGTCATGGAAAAACAAAAGAAAGTTTAACCGATATTTGTGTAAAGCTTATCCTGTGAAGTTAATTTTTGTTGCGAAGAATCTTTCTTTGGAAATCGATGTAAAGTTAATCTTCTGTTTTTTTCTGTGTGTAGTATACATAGTATTGAGGAAATTATTTCATATTTAACAGAGTATTCAACATTTTGGCCGATTTCTTACATTTTTAATCATTTCGTTGGAAATTGTTATATAAACTTCAATTTTATACTATTTTTCATGTAGCAGTTTTAAACGTGACAAATTATATGTTTTTAAATTTTGATCTCTTAAAATTCAAAAAATGAACCAATCTTGATAAAATTGTTCATAAATTGTTAAAAAGTATTTTCCGTTAGTATATAATTCGTATTAAAATAGTTTTTCTAATAATTTAAATATCGAATTTCGGCACGCAGTTTGGGTCGTTATCGAGTCAAATTAAGACTTGTGTTGTCAAAACAAAATTTTTACTTACTTCAAAATAGCTACCATAGCATACCAAGCGAGAAGTTTTTCTTCATATTTAAGCACATAAATATGTATATATATGTCATCCTTTCGTCAATTCCATAAGAAATCGTTCGTTGTTAATTTTATATAGAAATAGTCACTGCAAATGTCTGTCATAAAAATTTGAAGCCTTAAGACAAATTTATATTTATATGTGTATAACCATTTTTAACTGTTTTGTAGTCGCCTTTTGTAGTTTTCAAGTCATTGTAATATTGTTGATGGCAAACACATCATCTTCATAGCGCTTGTTAAATCAGCGGCTTGAAATTTAAAAGTGTTAAGGCTCTAGATTCTAAGTCTTATAATACGATATTAGTTATGATTGGCGATGAAGGAGACCCTATTGTACAACCTGATGTTTGTTTATAGTAACATTTATTGAAAGAGAAAAATGTGTTGTTAAAAACTGTTCAGACAGCAACAAGTATTTCGGTTTTTGAGATTTCTGTTAAATTTCTGTAGAGATTTAATTTTTCTTCTGAAAATTCCATAGCCAAATCCGGAGGGATATTGTCAAACATAGACACTACATCTAGAGGCACCACGGAATGTGAAGAAGGAATTTTTAAATAAGTGTTCAATTTTTTCTCTGAAATTTCAGCTATCTTTTATGAATGAATCCGTTCTAATTTGAATTGGTTAAAAAAGTTTTTTCTAAATATGAGGATAAGTTAAAAGTTGCTCAAGGAATGGAAGACAATATTCATATCTATTTTAAATTTGGTTTATGAACTTTAGGGAGAGCATGAGCTTCAGCTACAATCGAACCTCTAGACTTTAATCAGTAATACATTTCATCTTTGACATAGGATTTATTATGTCCTTGCACTTATTATTTTCTTTATAGTTGATAATTAACTCCGTAATTTTTTTTATATATCTTGTTTATTGGATATATTTAAATGGTGGATACAATGTTCAACAGATTCAAGGAGATGAAATATTTTGAAACTATTTTTTAACCTTATATTACTGATGGCTTCATTTCATTTCAAAATTTTGTTCCTTCTGAATTCGAACTTTTTCATGCATGCTTCTCATTTTTGATATTTGAGTTTATGGGGCAGAATACATCAAGTATATCGACCTAAAATTATTATTTTTTTTTTGATCGGGTTGAAATTTGGTTGAATTCTAATCCTGGTGGACCTATTTTAATTCACCACAGGTCCATTTATCAACCAGTTGTTAAGTTTATTTATTTATTTTATTTTTTCTTGAAAATCAAAATTGAAATTGATTTTTTGAGAAACCCATCTTGAAAAAAATCTATTTTAAATGATAGCTTTTTTGAATTCTTCGAAAATATTTGGGCCATCTTTATTTTAGATCAATAGAAAAGTGTTAGGGTTCGTTGAAAAAATTCTCTAATAAAAATTTCTATATTATACTGTGCAGAAGCGAGTGCAGAAGAACACGCCATGGCCTTAGCTCATATTTTACACATGCAAGAACACCTTCAACGAATGACCCTCTCTGATCCAAACAATAATCAAGGACGTAAGTATACATTGGTTTTTTTAACTTGGAAAAAAATGATTGTGAATCAGAAAAACATCCATTCATGACCGCCAATAAATTGTTCTTGCTGAATGGCGTAGGCCGTTGGAGAATCCAGAAACAAATTACACAAATTTCTGAAAATTTTTGAAATTTCTGAAAACTGATGAAATTTGTCGAAAGAGCATAAGCAGGATAAGCATGTATAAGCTGCCCCCGGCCGAATCTGTCCGACATTTTTAACATGAGTTGTTACTAATATGAGGTTCAATTCCCCTGAAGATTATATCTGAGAAATCATTTTTATGGGAGTTATGGGGGTTAGTAGAAAAATCGAAAAACATCTTGTTCTCGGAAACGGCTAGACCAATTTCGGTCGGGAAAAAATATGTTATGGGTTTCAATGGAGGGATGTTTTGAAAAAAATATAGGACATTTAAGACAAAAAGAAAAGGTAACAAAAAATTTCAAAATTTTTTCGATTTTTTTTTAATGGGAAATTCTTGAGACACAATCACATTTTTTTGCCTAAAAATACCTTGAATTATGCGGAAAAATATGTGGATGTTTGAGATCAATCGGAGTGGCTGCTCATGGTTGAAAAAATTAAAAATCTCCAGCGTACCACGTTCAATTCAAGTCCGCTGATGTATAATGAGGATTCTGCAAACTTACGCTGGCATTAGACTGATGTTCTTTCATATTTAATTGATTTTGTCTCCTGAACTTGTTAATATGATATTCGCTTCTTTTTTCTAGCTCCTCACTGAACAAGGTTTTCATATTGACACTGTTCCGGATTCGTCACCTTTCTTTTTATACCCTGATTTTCTGTTTGCGCGTATGGCCTTGATCGGCCCTGAACTTGCCAGATAGTTCCTAAGCCTCAACTCGCCTGCCAATGTGCGCTTGCCACGACATGAAGTGGCGTGAGGAGTTGCGGAGGCGACCTTCGTTCTCTCTGCTCGCTTCGCTTGCTCCTTCGATTACATATTTTGGGTATTGTTTTTTCTTTTCTTGTTTTTTGCCTAAAAATATCTTGAATTATGTAGAAAAATATGTGAAAGCTTGAGATTAATCGGAGAGGCCCATGGTTAAAAAAATTGAAAATCTCCAGCGTACTATTCCGAAATAATTCAACAGTACTTCAAAATATTCCAATGATACTTCAAAGTCAGGTCCACACAATTCGGGGTGATTTTTTATTGTGAGTCCCCTCGCCTCTCACAACTCGGAGTGCTTTTTATGGTGAGTTCCCTCGCCTCTCACAATCCTCGGTATCTTCTATTCGTCAATATTCTCAATCTTCGTAACTGTCACTTTCAACAACAGGGACGATGTTACATTTTTGAAAAATTCGAGTGAGGATTTCAGCAGGTCTGATAATTTTAGCCAAATATCTTGCGTGAGACAAATAGTAAATGATTGCAGCGATGCGTGAACAGCAACCAACAGTTCTGTTCCCATTATCACAATCATATACATACTTTAGTACCCCAGAAATTCCAACACTATGAGGTGCGATGGATGGTTTAAGGCCACCTGTCAATGGCAGTTTTCAATTGCGTATACACACTTATATACGTATCCGTATACGTATATACTTGGGTATACGTATATGATTTAATTTGCTAAATCTGTAATACCAAAAATATCTGGGCGCCAGCCAGGACGCTTGAGCGAGATACAAAAAAAAATTGCAACTGATGACCCGGCAAAATTTCTCGATGAGAATATAAAATGCAAAAATCTTATATAAAACCTGAAAGCCTAAAAGAAGAAAAGCTAGAAGAGCAAGGAATCAGAGGGGTGGTTCTTAATAATCACAACGGCCAAAATTTTCACAAGAGTTTAGTCATTACGGTATTTATTCAACAGATAAATGAAAAAAAACGAGATTCGACAATTGAATGATTGATTCCCGATACTTTTCAACGCGTTGCGAACTCTAAGACGGAAGTTACGTGCGAGAAAGGAAAATAATGCGGCCACGTGGCCACAGGCCCACTAAATCGGAAATGAATAATCGCCTCGAACTCACATGCTAGGGTTAAAAGGGAATGGCACACGCGATTGTCCTAAGGTGACCACGCGATCAACTAAAATCCCTGAGACATAACCTGAAGTCCCGCCTCGAAAATGACGCTATGCACTGACTCGACTCATCTACATCCGCTTAAACTTATTCGAATTTACCGTTCAAACAGCAAAAGAGAGAAAAAAAACTAAACCGTTACGATGACTGGAGAGCACTTAAGGAGGGCCAAGTGAGGCAATGGGCCGGATCGGAACAAGTCCACAAGCCTGACTACAATCTCCCCATCGCGTCGCTTGCCGATATTAACAAAAGAGTTTACCTTGTCCATTTCTTCAAAAAAAGAACTTCTTCAAGCGTTAAGCTTCCAAATCAATCGGTATATAAATAATCCGTAAAATAATCTTCTCACAAAGCCAGAATTCCGGTCGTGTCAAAATCTCATTACTACCAAGTTTTCAATAGCTACGGCACATGATACGCTTTTAAGGCTCTTTTATACCTTCCGTCAATCGGTCGTCGACCAACCAATATATCGAAATATCCATTCACACCTCCGCAAAATTCAGTGAAATCTAGTAATATTTTAATAAACTTTCAGTGAGTTTTAGAATATTACTAAACTATTACTAGATTAAAATGAATTTTCCGAAGGTGTGAATGGATATTCCAATATGTTTGTCGGTCGACGACTGATTGACGGAAGGTGTAAAAGAGGCTTTACTCGTCGAAGACCAAGAACGCAAGTGAACGTCCTCATGCGACGCACCAAGACCGTGAACACCCAGGTTGCTCGCATGAAGGCGTATTCACAAACCTCGAGTCAGCGCAACTATCGGTAGAACTATGAGCTAAAGTTTCATCGTTGGCTAAAGGTGTGACAATATTCCCTGACAATATTCGCGGAACATTAACGTAAATCCTATCGGCATACCTAAAATTACGATTTCTACGCTAAATACTAAAACTTACATCGGAAATCTAAGGGTTACCGAATTTCAACTACAGCGCGCCTCGCAGGCGGACTACGAACTAAATGGTCACTAGCAAAGATTATAAACTATTTGCCGCAAGTGAATAGTAACAATGTCCAATTTCTCATAAACAACTCTTAATCTAAACATAAATCCCCAAGATTCATGAAACTTTGACAAGAGAAGGTTTCAGGAATCTTGGAAAGTTTCCAACTACAGTTTGGCAGGAAAATTCAAAAATAAGAAATGGAACGGAACATCGCATGAGGCCAGTTAACTAAATTTACGCGGACCTAGGCTCGTGGATTTATAATAATTATGTCATGACGTGCCAATAAACTACCCTCGACCAGACGCAAGCGCGCATGCGCATAAACTTACATGGGACCTTTCGCGCATTTCGAACTTTTTGTCTGATGAAACCTTTCATAGGTAATTGAATACTTTTATGCTAGATGAAAGGTTCCATGGAGACATAACCCTAAGTAAATTCTAGGTTAACAATCTGCATAAGTTACCGGATTTATAGTTTTCAACGCGCGTGTTGCTCGGTAGTCTTTCGCAGCACGGTCGGATTTCGAAGTTGAAGTTCAGTTGATAGCCCAGCCAATGACCGTTGGAACTGCTCTTATTAAATTTCCGGTCAGAAGTCGTAAACTCCCTCAAGATGGCGTCACCTATGTAACCATTCCAGCGTATCAGAACCTTGGTAATCCTTTGACATAGCGGCTCAGCCCTGGTTGGCATGCAGTCATTAGTTGTATCGTATATGGTGGATTGCACACCGGATGCCGAGGAATATACCGCTGCATAGTGGAAGATGGCGATCAAAAACGAGACCACTACTGAATTTTCGGGACCCGCCATCTTGTATTGTGATCAGGAAGATGGCGGCGTAGAGTAGTAAAACCATGATTGGTGGCGGATCTCTGACTCAGGGTGCTTTGACTAACTCCAATGAACCCTCTGCTGCACCTAGCCACCCTTGGCTTCCTTGAACTGGATGTTCTAGTGACTTCACGCCTTGCTGACATGGCGCTCAAGGGCTGGTGGGGATGACGAGCAGATACGGTGCTAGTGATATGGAGCGTTCATGGCCCGCCATCTTGGATTGAAGCCGGTAACCATGGGAACGTGAGATGCTTGGACCATGGTTGGTGATTGGTACGTTGGAAACTCCTAGTAGACCTCTGATCGGACGGCCCTTCCCTGGCTCCTGTAGTTGTTGTCTTTGATCTCGGTTTTGACAGATGGAGGTTAGGTACATGAAAGCAGAATTTACGGAGTAAATAATCTAAATGAACAATTTCTGACGAGTGCTCCTGGCCGAGGTGACTTCCGCTCTTGGTCTCGATGGATTCAAAATCTCAAAAAAAAAAAAAAAAAAAAAAACATCTAATACGGATATCACTTTGAAGTGACAGGTGAGTCAACTTTACCCTGTCACAGAGGATTATACTTTATGAAGCATTTATATGTTTTCCGGGAAATCTGACGAATCCAAACCACTGTTCCTCAACGAAGACCTTTCCCTATACTGTAAAGAATCAGTCAACAAACCGAAGAAAGCACAAAAAAGGTCGGATTTATTCATTTTTCATTTATTTATTTATTATTTGATAGATATTTTTTAAGTTTTCAGTGTGTGTTTAATTAGTCTGGAAGTGTTTTAAACTCATTTTGAATTTTTCAACATTTATTCAAATTCTTTTGAATTCCTTTGTATTTTTCCAAAATCTTTTTGAAATTACTAAAATCAATAACATTTTTGGGAGTTTAATATTATTTTTCCAATTTATTTCCATTTTTTAAATTCCAACTGTAATTGTTTGAAGTTTTATGAACTGAATTTTTCCATTCTTTCAATTCTCAGTTTTCAATTTTTCTAAGCGATGACGCTGTTTTGCTACTATTTTGAAAAAAATATACTAAAGACACTTTTTTCAAATCAAAAACACGAATTCATCAACCAAGATGGATTTTCTAGGAATGAAAAAAATGTCATGAAAAATGTTTAATTCCAAGCCAAAAACATAAACTTTCAACAAAACTGTTGAAGGTTCGACAAAATATTTAAATTTTCACTCAAAAAGATGAATTTTCAAACAAGAAGATTGATTTTCTATCAGAGAGGAAGAATTTTGAATGAAATATGTACATAAATTTTAAATCAAATATTTAAATTTTCAACTAGAAAGATTAGTTTTCTATCAAAAAAGAAGAATTTTTGACAAATGACATGAATCTCTATCTGAGTCCTTTGAACAATGGATGTGATGTTAGTTCAACTTTGATTTGATTAATTTTTGGTTTATATTTTTTTTTGCTTTGAATTTTTTTGCATAAATATTTGAATTTAGAACCAGAAAGATCAATTTTTAACCACAAATGAAGCAGTTAAATTTCACACATTAATATTTTCACACATGGAAAATATTATCTACATTTTAAAACGAGAAACAATGAGAACGAGGACAAATTCTATAAGAAATTAAACTATCAGATGAAAACAATGCTTCATAAAAATATATATAAAAAGTGACGTAAGTCCGGCGACGTAAGCCAAATACTTTGTGCAACGTTTTTGTATTATTACTTATCTAACATATGTGGATCTAAAAAATAAAATTTATTCTTTATACTTTCAATCATTTTATGAAAAATATTTTACATACATTTTTTTGTATAGAAAAATTATTCTCAACAAAATTGAAAACAGACTTTCGCAAAAGGAAAAAAAAATATATTTTTGAAAAGCTTTTGTTTAATTTAGCCTTTAATAAGAGAGATACTGTAACTTTCATAAAGGCCTGGAAAGTTCTTTCGACAGAATAATTTTCTTCTTATAATAAAAGAATTTTATCATTTTTACGTGAATTTGTATGGTTTATTCTAAACAATTGACCGATGACTACAAGCAACGCACTTTGCTGAAAAAAGTTATATATGTTTATTGTTTTTCAATATCAAATTAATTCCAAACGAAAACCACGTTTTGCCAAATTCGCCCAGCGGTAAAGTTATCGAAAAAATATAAACTAAGTTAGTGCAAGAATGTTGTTCACTAGACTTTAGGGAAGTTTTCCTGAAAATTTGAAAAAAAATCGGTTAAAAATCAATAATTAAAAATCATACAAACTATGAGTTTCACTATTTTAATTACTAACATCAAACTTTTTACAGATTGAAAAGTATATTAATATGAAACATTAGCATTGGAACAATATTTTTATTAGGAAACAGTTTGAAAAAGAAATGGAAAAAATGCTAGTAGTTATCTCGCCTGTTGACGAACAAAATAATTTCCGAATATTAGGACTGTGGCTGAGAGGCGCATCGAATGGCTTTGCTAAATTTCATCTCTAAATCATGCTCTTTCATCAGCAAAAGTATGGACCAAATATGAATTTCGAAATTCTTAGTGTGTCTCTTTGTAAGTCTTACATGGTTTAAATATCAGATCATAAATTCAACAGACCTTAAAACTCAAATAAATTATAACGAGGTCCTCTTATCAAAAGTAATTAGATCAGGAACACCACGGTCGGTCATTGATACAATTTTATTAATTTCTGGCGAAAATTTCCAACTAATTGTTTTCACTCTAAAGAACTGAAATTATTTAAAGATATTATTTATTACCTATTACATTTTCCAACAATATAACTTCTTGTTACTTTAATATCGTTATTAATTATGAGAAATGCAGACGTTCAATAATAATTTTGCATTTGACAACTGATAATAAATATGCTTATTATTGTTAATGGTGTTCTCCAAGAATTATGCAATAGTTGTTATTAAACACAATGTATGTATGTATATTTATTGCCTCTGAGAATACAAGATTCTGTGGCAAGGAAAGGCCACTATTACAAAAATCGATAAAATTAAGATAAATATCAAAATGGAAGAAAAGTTATAATATCGTATGTACAATAGGTTGTTACGTCATACTGGTCGAGTTCGGGCAGTGTATTATTCGAATAGAGAGAAAGCTCTGATTTTTAAACATGTACTTATAAAGTTGTATATCGAGCGAAGCATTCCAGGGTTTATATTTGACAATAATAGGTGAAGATTGTTCTTATTCATCATACCAATGTTGCGCAAGTAATGAATTATAACGCGCGAGTTGATTGGACGTTTGGCGAGGTTGTGTAAACGATCTTCATTTTCTCTTAGATTACATAACTGGCAAATCTGTTGTGGATCAATTACAGTTGTTCCAGCTTCAGAGGTCAACATAATGATGAACCTTGAGGAGGTTCTTATTTGAGCGAAAATGCGCTTAAATAGGAAAGGAGCTTTGAATAGGAGATATTGCTGGGGTAGCGCATCATTGTGTACAATTTTACTGTGTATAACTAAAATTGCTGTTTTCCAATCGTAACAGATCCCGCGAATGGAAGGAATCACGATAACTATCAGCTACAGTATCGATTTGAGTTATAAGATTGGGACCATTGAGATCCATGAAATTGTGACTTATTCCCGCACCCTCCAAACATCTAATAAGTTGACCTAGTCAGTTATATTTAAAACTTTTGCTATTTGCGGTTTCGACTAGTTTTAGCATACAAAGTTTCGCATAACGCGAGTCGTTCATATCGAAAATCTTTGCCGCCCAATTCAGCGCCATTTTTAATATTTGGTATGACACACATGATAGACCTAGTTCCAATCTGACAACAAAGTCAGGCGTATTTCTGGGTAGGCGCAGAAGATTTTTGAATAAACGGACTTGTGCTTTTTCGAAGACATCAAGATAATTTAATCCGATAATGTGAGCCGCATACAATAAGGAACTCTTTGTAATAGAGTCATGAATTTTAATAATGGAAGACCATGTGGAGCACCTAGTCCTAGTTAGAATATTGAACGCCGAGGCTGAGGCTGAGTTGGCTCTGCTAACTGCTTCATGTGCAGTTAAGTTGAAAGCACCTGTTCTAGAAAAAATCGTACCCAAGTATTCAAAACAAGAAACAAACTCCAAAGAGATACCATCATATTTCAGATCTAGGAGTTTTGCGCTGATCCAACCTTTCTTGAATATAGTGTATTTAGTTTTGTTGTTAAACATGATTGGGCTCAAAATCTCAACCTGCAGAACTCCCTCAGTGACCGGAAATTTCTCTGAGAAATCGTTCCATATTTAAATGCAAGTTGAGGCTCTCTCATATAGATTTTTATAATTCTAATTATTCTTGAGCTGATCCCAATATCAAAAAGTTTTGACCAGATGTGAGCGTGATTGACCGATGGGAAAGCTCTTGATAAATCCACAATAATGGCATAGATATGTCTATTCTTTTTTTGTAAGTAAATTTGTGAAACAGATGCCAAGGTGAAAATATTATCCATACAGCCCCTACCTCGGCGAAAACCTGCTTGAGCTTTCAGAATAATGTGACACATTGACTCCCATTTTTCTAATCTTTCCAATAGAATTTGCGTAAAAAATGTTAGGAAGTGAGTTTAAAAGGGCAATAGGTCTGTAGTTATTGGGATTGGCCGGGTCTTGTTTTTTATGTATCATATGCGTTAAAGATTTTGTCCAATCAAACGGTATATATTCTCAAATATTTTATTGAAAAATGTTTCGAGATAAAGAAGCCAATTGGGCGGCAAGTTTTTATAAATATTATTTGATATTTGATTCGGCCCCGAAGCCTTATTTAATTTACTTTTGTTAATTGAAAAAAATATTTCGTTAGCTGTAATTCTGCCATCCAATAATGGGTGTCGCATATCTGTAAGCAATGACGGTGACAGACGTCTGAGAAGAAGTGTCAGACGGAAGAAATTTTTCCAAGCTTTTGTGGAAAGAATTGTAGATTTTATCTTTAAACCTCTAAATCTATTAACAGTATCCCAGAATGTTCAGCTATCGTTGACACTCTGAAGGCTCGCCAGGATATTGGATTCAAAGCTTGCTTTTTTATAAACTATCAGTGCTTGGTACGATTTTTTAGCTTTGACATAAACCAACTTAGCCTCATCCGAGAAATTTGCCCTGCTGGCTTCTTTCAACGCATTAGAAAGATATGCTTTGCTTTGGTGACAGTCAGAGTCAAACCAAGGTTTGACACGGTAAAATTTCTCAGTAACATTTTTTCTCACTGACCACATATCCGCTTTTCTGGCGCAGTCGATAATAGCCTTGGTAAGGTTTGAATTTAGATAATCTATGTCTAATTTCTCAAAATTACATTTTAGTCTGTGAGATAAGTATAATTCTTTCAAAAATATCTCCTGTTTGTCGTCCGTCCATCTCAGAAACGCCAAGATTTTATTTTTGTTTACATTCTGCGCCCTTGAGTGACCAGCTGAGGTGGGCGAGCAACAAGAGGAGACTAAGATCGGGAAGTGATTCAAGCCATTAAGTATACCTAATGCCTCAGCATTGCACCAAACCAAGTCATTGATACTTTTACCCCCTGCATTAACAAAAGTAAAGTGGGCTGGATTGTCGCTCCGCGATCTACCATTTAAAAGATAAAACTCATTCACCTCCATCAATTCTACCAATCCCAGCCCCCTCTGTTGTGCGCAACATCGTGACTTTCCCGGTACATTGAAAAATTTGTGTGAGTAAACATATCAGGTGGACCCTGACCTAATCCCCCCCCCCCCTGCAGTTGAGATCGCCATATATCGTGATAGGAACGTTGGTGTATTTCTCTGACAGAGCGCATAAGGTTTCTTCCAAAAGTTGTAGGATTACTTCTGTATATACCGTCATGTTAAAATAGCAGATTCCTACAATAGAATTAATTTTATTTGCGCCATAAATTCGAACCAATGTCCAATACTCTTATTTACCTATGATCTCACTATTATAATAAACTTTATTTATAAAAAGGGGCAGGCCGTCACTAGCTCTAATTCTTGATTTTTCTTTTAAAGCGTTAGAAAAGAAGTGATTATATTTATTATCCGCGTACAAGTTTTTGTGAATTTGAGTGAGCCATGTTTCGACGATTCCTATAATATCAAACCTATCATAATTAATATCATAAATTGTTTGAAAATCTTACATAACCATGAGAGTTCCAGAAGAAAAAGTTTGTGGCATTGTCGACTCGTCCTGACGTGTTTCGCTTATTTAACAATTTATATTTTTCTTCTTCGTCTCCCTGGTTGATGATAGCCAATTGTAAAAATTCCCTTGCGTAGGATGTCACGCCTGCTCTGTGATAGTGGCTGGTGGGGATTCCGAGGACTTGCGCTTCGCCTTTCCCTGTATGTCACTTGCTTCCCCCATTTTTTCTTTTTCAACTGGTTGCGCCCTATTCCCAGATGATTTGGCTTTCTGGAGTACAGACCCTAACGCTGACAGATCTTTGGACTCGAATTTTTTGCCATCCACGAATATTGTATTATAGCTTAAGGAAGCTTTCATGTCACAATTTCTACCCTCTTCGAGGTATGGAAGCAGAGTCTTCCTTTCCGTTTAGACTTTTTTAGTATAGTCCTCCGCAATGCTGATTCCAGTACCGCGTGATTTTTTGAGCTGCGATAAGATCATTTTCTTATCCCGAAAGGAACGTAGCTGAGTTAGAAGGGGACGTCTGACCCGGATTTTTCCTCCAATCTGTCTAACAGATTCGACCTGGTCTGATCGTATTTCAATATTAAGATGCTGCTTTAAAATACTACTTATTGATGGCAACAGGTCCACGTCTTCTTCTTCAAGAACACCGAAAACCATCAAGTTGTTGTTTCTCAGCGCTCTATACATTGCCTCGATTCTCCGGTCTTGTTCTGCAATAAACGACCTCAGTTTTTCTTGCTCCACTTTTAACTCTTGATTCTCCAGCCTAAGATGGTCAATTTTGCTATGGAGAGCTGACAGTGAGGACTCCAGATTCCCCATTTTTTGCATCAAAAGTTCAAAGTTATCTTCTGAGATTTCGAGAGCCATTGTATCGGGTATATGACTTAACACAAAGATGACAGCACTAACACAATATTCACCTGACACAACGACCTTGAAATTTGACGGTGTGAACGACAACAAATTTTGCTTAAAATTGTTAGCGGTAATGGTTATAACACCCACAAACCGACTGCCATACTTGCTTAGCAGTGCCCCATTATTAAATGCAAGTCACTAAATCATTCAAATAATCAGGTTATCTTTTTTTATGATTCCAAAGATAAAAAAATTGATTTTTTTATTTTTAACGGTTACAATGTTTTTTCAAATCACGGTAGAATGATTTCTTAAATTTGTAAAAATTTATGTAAATTGTTGAAATTTATAGAACTTAATGAAAAGTCATGAAATTGGCTCGAATACTCTATATATGTCTTGCTCTGACATCTTCAGGTTTTCTGGACCTCCAGCTTTCAACTTTCAGTAGAGCGGTTGGGAAAAATGCAGTGCGCGTCCAAAATTTCTCGTAGGCGTTTTTTTCGCGTAAATTTAAAAGCCACTAGAATTTCTCAAATAATACTGTATCCATCAAGGCGTATCTTTGAAGACAGAACACCCAACTGGAGCACTGCTAGCGGGCATGCAGTGTGCTAAAATTCAATAAAAGTAGCAAAAATTCAATTCTTCATCGCAGCTGCATAAAAGTTGGTACAGAGAGGTTTCTGGAGTCGTTAATTTTAAAATTGTGGTAAAAAGTAGCAAATTCAAATGGTGCGTATAATATAACGGCCACGACAGTTGAATTTGCATACTTTTGTCTGAAACTTGCATGAAGAAAAAGTATTCGTATTATTTGAAACACGATCAATAAAAATTCAGACATGACTTTTCAGTATATTTTGCAAAAACTTCAGTTAAATCTACCGATTTTCTGTGAATTTCACGTACCCTCTAGTAAAATCTACTGGGTTCGCATTTTCCATATATACACTTGTACATTTTACTGGGAGTTGGGTGAAATCTACAGAAAATCAGTACATTTAACTGAACTTATTTTAAAAGCGTCTGAAATATCATGTTGTCCATATTTGTACCTCTTTCTGCGTGCAGTGTATAAAGGGTTTTGGGGTTACCGACTTTTAATTTTTGGCGTTCGTTTAAAAGAATTCTTTAATAAAAATCCCTATATTATATCTTACAGATGGAGGTTTTGCTATGCTGCATCCAATTGCACAAGGGTTCGGTCATAATGTAGTTTTTGGAGCCCACGTGACGCATTTGCCGGAAAATCCCCAGGATCATGCTGAAAGCTCTAGCAGTGGTGCTAGTCGTGCTTCAAGACGAAGCGTGCCAGGTTAGTATATTATAATAATTTCGAACTAGCAAACCATTTTCGCTATTCAGCAAAAAATCCAAATTTTATTCCCTCATTGCCTATAAGTTATTGATCTTGTTGAACGGCGCTGACCCCTGGAGACCTTTAAAACAAGATTCGAATTTTAAGTTAAAAAATACAAATTCATATAAGAAAATTAATTGAGCATCTTTTTTCCTGGACAAGAATGTTGTGGCTTCCCTCTTTTTGAAAATAAACCTAAAAAATCCCTTTTTCAAATAACAAATTTCTGTAAATATTAGAAATTTAGGATAATGCATAGAACTTTGTGTAGTGATTAATATTGAGTGATTAATTAATTAGTAGCTCTCTGCGCATGTGAAGGTATAAATGAAGAATGAAAAACTGTATGCATGAGAAATGAATATTTAAAAATGTTAATGAACATAGAAAGAGATTCGAAGATGAAATATTCGAGAACTAAAAATGATAGTTTACCAGTGACTAATTTCAAGAGTTGGATTAGGAGTAATATACTGTTTTTATGTCTTTCTCGAAGCTTAGACTGTGCTGGAAGGTCTCTCTCTACAAATTGGAATAGGTTGAATAGATACTCAGGAGCTTTGTTCTGAAAAAGAGTGTAGAGCAAATTACCTATAAAGAATTCTCTTCTCTTGGCAACATTAAGCAGACCAGCCCTATGTCTGTATGCAGTTATGTGTTCATATTTAGGAAAATTGTTGATAAAGCGGACGCCGGCGTTTAACGCACGCTCGAGCTTTAAATCTAACTCCTCGGAAAAATCAT
This sequence comes from Andricus quercusramuli, assembly GCA_932178445.1. Lineage (NCBI taxonomy): Eukaryota > Metazoa > Arthropoda > Insecta > Hymenoptera > Cynipidae > Andricus > Andricus quercusramuli. The sequence continues at coordinate 198,484 of CAKNXH010002269.1, read as the reverse complement.
CGTATACCAAACAACCGTTCTCAAATTGGGGCAGGATTAGACTCTTACCCAAATGTATCCGCGTACAGGTAGGTAGAGAGTCCTTATTCCTATATAGTTGCTGTAGAATTCTTAATATTTTCCTTGAGATACTCTGTACCTGTGTCTTCCAAGACAAGGTACGGGTATGAAAATATCCCAGAAATTCAACTACTTCCGAGAAAGAGATAGCGAGATTCGCCATAGGGCTGAGTCTTGCCCGGGCTAAGAGTAAGTCCATTCTTCCAGGCCCAGAGAATCACATGATCAATATCCTCCTAGACTAAAACAAGTAATGCACTTAGCGGAAAAATTGATCCCGGTAAATAAATTTTGTAATCATCAGCATATTTGTGGTAGCTGCAATGTTGGAGTTCACTTCCAAGGTCAGATGTAAACAAATTGAAAAGGAGGGGTGCCAGAATAGAGCCCTGAGGAACCCCACTCTTGACCTCCCACCAGACAGAAAGCCCACCATTAATCATAATAATTCTGTGAGACCGATTATTAAAATAGGACTGAAACCATTTGATGACAGAGTTTGACAAGTTGAAGGATTTCAACTTTTGTAGGGGTAAGTTCTGATTGGCCATATGAAATACCTTCGAAAAATCAAACAGAATAACAATCGTGATCTCCTGTAATCCATTGCTAATTTGAGATCAGTCGTTACTAGTCACTAGTTTTATCATTTTAATTGATATTCCATCAGTCCCAATGGCATTTGATTTGATTTAAAGGGCTCTTTCCAAAAGTATTTCAGATGTGATGTCATCGAGAAAGAAGGTAGAGTCATTAAATGTTGAATTAAGAGAGGTAGCGGAAGATGAGGATGTTAAATCTGGAACTGTGAATGTAAAGAAAGTCTTTGAAAGGTCATCAGGCGGAAAATTACTATCCATAGATTCGTGCTAGGGCAGAATTAGGTGTAAACGTCTAAGAAGATGCCAGATCTCCTTTTTTTGTCTCTATGTGGAATCTCATCATAATTGTATTGATTGAACGCATCTCTAATCTTAGTTCGAACTAGGTTCCTGAGTTTACGAAATTGAGCTAGTATTATACTGCTTCTTGTTCTTTTTGCAAGTTATTAGGAACATGTAGCGGAGATAATTTGTTGAGTACGGTGACTAGGTAATTAGTCAGAGCGTCGATTATTTTATTTATATCTGTATCTGTAAATATTTCTTCTCAATCATACGCCATTATATGTTCGTGAAATGTACGTTCGTCAATTTCAGAAAGATCCCGCACCAGTCTTTTGGTTGGCTTTGAATTTCAATCAAAAGAAAATTTAAAGGTAATTTTAATCAAGTCGTGGTTAGAGAGAAAAGTCATAGCATGTTGTTCGTAGGAGACAACCTTATCAATATCGTTCACAATGATGAAGTCAATGCGAGTACTGGAACGATCAGTATGGTTAGTGGAATCATGAGGTACAATCGAGAGTCCCATGTGTATACCAAGGATGTTAGAAGTATAATAAAGATGTATAAAGATGTTAGAAGTATAATGTGATTAAAGTTAGGAATTAGTGAAAAAATTATTGATTCTGGCTCAGTGCCATAGGAGGAATTAGCTGGTTTACAGACCACTCCCACTGAAACACTATCAGGAGTTGATTCAACTTTAACAAAGAGAAACTCGGTCGTGAGATAAGTAGCTACTGGACTCACATAAACCACGGTCCCAACAAGACTATCATGCAGGGAAAGAAAACTCCACCACTCCTTCTCTCGTCTTTGTCTCTTCGGAAGAGCGAATAGTTGCCAATTGTATCGAGGCTAGAGGGTATATTTAGAGTTAACCAGGTCTCAGAAACAGCTATTATATGGTAGCAACATGTACTGAAGAAATGCTTGAATTCTATAAAATGTGCCGAGCGAGACTGGGCGTTCACATGACAAATGCTTAAGGTATCCATGGATATATTAGGAGTAACGTTTCATGAGAGAACAATTCAAAAATGAAAAACTCACGCAGCACGCGTAAAAATTGACTGAGACATAGAACAATTATCAACACACCCCAAACTAAGTGATTGCAATTCAAATTAAAAATTCGGTAATGAGTACAAAAAAAAAAGATACAAAAGTGATAATAAACAGTTTCGAAAACAGTGACGTATGTCTCTAGACAAATTCTCAACAAAAGTTGACATGATTTCGTAAATCGATATCCGGATATCCGGAGAGCTATGAATATTCGGATGAAATGAGAATATTCAAGGTATCTAAGGCACACAATTAATCCAAATATTATAAAATTATTCTAAAAAAAAATATCAAGATTTAAAGCTACTTGTTTAAATATCAGATAAAGTTTGCTATCTGAAGATGCATATATACAAGGTATTGGAACCTAAATAATGTTGAAGATATATTCACCGACGGGCCTCAAATTGGCAAACAAAAATAATATCATTAAGAAATTCAAGTACCTTCTAATCCAAATAAGCAAGATTTTTATATGTTGCAGAGCAAAAATTAGCGAAACACATGTAGATAGATACAAGTAGCACTTATGTAAAATTAATGCTAAGGTTAGTCGGAGAAAAGTTGAAAAAATATTGGAATTAGACCATGGTTGCTACTGAGGTCTCTCTACAGATTTTAGATTTGCAAATTGTATCCTCGACGAACCGTCCTCCTTTCTACAAAAAATTCTTCCACCAGAAATCCAAAGATATGCGATTCTCTTGTATCTTCGAAGACCGAGAGCAATAGCATAAATTTTCCAATTGAGTGGAGTTAAGGCCTCTAGAAGATAAATAAAGCGTTACTCATTTCCGGTCCAGAAAATTTCCGATGTAGAAAAATCTCTTTTGACTTTACGTATCTCGATCATTTTATCTCGTAGATCTGGGCGACTGAATTTAACTACGATGATCGGATACGATCCGGGTGAAGTATTCATCGTAATTTTTAATAACACTTCTCCTGAACTCATACCGATACCTCTTGATAGTTTTATTTTCAAGTTTGTTTGCCTTCCAGCGATGTAGCTTTCGGCAGGTTTGTTATTGAAAATACAGTGCACTGGAGCACTGCTAGCAGCCACACAGTGGGCCAAATCCAATAAGAGTGGAAAAACTTCGATTTCTCGTCGCAGCTACAAAAAATCTTATTATATAGGCGTTTTTAAAGTCGCTGATTTGGAATTTTCCGTCGGAAGTTACAAAATAAGAATGACGGATCCAATATTGCGGCACAAGTTGTTAATTTTTATCATATTCTTCTGCAGCTTGGTATGAACGGGTTTTACAGTGTCCCTGATTCCGAATTGGGCGTCGGAAGTTACAACTACGGAATAACGGATCCAATATCGCGGATACTTGTTGTAAGGAATGCTGAAACTGAGTACTATAAAGATATAAGATGGGGCGAGACAGATTTTAAAGGTGTACTTTCCGCAGGGTCAACGATGTTAAAAGACATTATGAACGGATTCATGAACCTATATAAAATAAAAGAGTGAAAGATAAGCATTTTCTGGAATTTCTTTGAAAGACTTTTATTTTCATAAAAAACTTCCGGGGAAAGATTTGTTCCCAATAAACATTTTTTTATAATTAGAATTAAATTCATTATCTGTTCCAACTTATTGATATTTCATGTAATTTCAATCTGGACGTCAGAGAGTTTTTTACCTTTCCCTTTTTGATATAGAAGGGATGCCGGGAAATGGACATTCGGCAGAAGGTCCTCCATGGATACATTTCTTGATTCGAATTATACGCGACAAAAATATAATTACAAATAATTTATAACTTCACTTTAAACCACCATGTTATGAGCCTATAACAAAGTCAGATAAATAGTTCCAATACTCAGATAAATAGTTACGATAATTAATGAGCAGTCGCGGAGAATGGTGAAAAACGTGCCAAAAGCTGAATGGCATTTGGGTGAGGTGTCTTAAATGGTGACTCTGTGATACCCGGCGACCTCTCAGAGTATGCAGTTTTATGCTTGCATGCGGGGCTCTACACGGAAGGACAGAGCCCTTTCTCTAGCTGCTCGTGGTAACAACAATGACACCACCAAACCACAAAAAAGTTGTAGGTGCAGTTCAAAACGATCCAACGCGCAGAGCACCCGACAATGGGTCGGCAAACAGTGCCGATTACCCTAGAGTTCAGGGTGCTGAAAATAATTTGGATGGAAACACGACGACAAACCGACGAAGTGTCTTCATTGAGTGAACGACTCAACTCAAGGACGTTGCTAGACATCTGCGATGCCAGCATTATCCCTCTTCCCGGAGGCTTTATAGCGCCTATGCACAATCTGTGGTGCCATTAACACCCAGAGCTTTAGCAAGTTCCGATTCTGTCATTGCTAAATTAACGTCCCTACAACTTGAGAAATGGAAATTTACGCGAAGCTCTTCCCCAAACGCTGCTTGAAAAATCTGCAGACGAAGATGAGGAAGCGACATGAAGACCAACCGCAGAAAGTAGACAATTTCTGAGAGATGATAGCGATTTCAGTACGAAAAGGAACATTGACATGCAGGTTCCTCCTAAGCTCTAAGGTTTGGCTGAAATGGATGCCTCCCTTTGTGCGTATATCAAGGAGGAGTATGAACTTTGGCTGATTCGAATCGAAGGCTAAAACCGACGATGGATCAAAAGAACAAAATGCGATTGCATCAACTAAACAAGAAGATTGGATGGGCAAGACAGAATGCACACCGTGTTCAATGTGTGATTGGCTGCATAACATCCGGTAGGCCGTTCACGGAACTACAGAAGAGGAAGAGTTGGATCAGGGAGAATCAGCAGTGTCTCGCTGCTCCATCGCGCCTCTTTAGCGATCTCCACGTTTCTGTAAAGAATCCACCCAAGGTCAAGGAGGTGGACACTTTTCGGAGACAGGTATATGAGATCCCAAAAACACTGAAGTTGAAAGAAGATACTGATAATATCATCCGCTTTAAGGAGTTTTACGACAACCTCATAACATCTCAGGAGGAATATCCATAAATTAATGCCGATGAAATGAAAAAAGCTTTCAGGGGCACGAAAAACTTTTCCGCTACAGGATCAGATAGTATCAAGACCTTCTGTTGCAAGAAGTTCCTTCCACACACCAACATCTGGCCTGCACATTCATCTCTTATTCAAAGTTGGAATGACCATTCCGCAGTGGCTGGTGTTAGTACGCACTATACTCTTACCAAAAAAGGCGAATTTTCCGAACCAGAGAGTTACAGGCCATTAACTTGTTTGAACACACTGTATAAGATCTTTACAGTTATCCTAAACAACAGGATTGTTCGAAAAATTGAGCCTGTGTGGAGAGAGATGTGTGAGCAACGTGGCAACCTCTCATTGACTTACCATCTGTCTGTTGAAAAGTTTGAAAGTTCATCCACACATACTGACATTCGCAGAAAACTTGATGCCCCTTTGGAAAACTAGATTTATCATCCCATATGGAAATTATCGAGTGTTAACGAACAACGTCCCCTTCCAAAGGGGCATCTTTCAGGGCGATACAATGAGCCTTATACTTTTTTGCATTACACTTCTGCATCTATCTCTTGCACTACAAAATTCGTCTGGTTACGTCTGTGGCAAAAATAATCATCGCGTTCATCATTGGCGTTCTTAATGACCCTTGCCTTGTGAATATAAGTGTTATTAGATACCTTGACCCTGGAGAGACATATGCATACATGGGCATGCCTCAAAGCCGCATTCAGAACGTAACATCAGTAAAGGAGTCTTTCCGAAGCAGATACAAGCATCTTCTTCGACAGATTTGGTCTTCCAATCTGTCGGCGTTGAACAAGGTATCTGCGACTAACATGCTTGCCGTCCGGTTCTACTCTACTCGCTTGGGGTGGTTCAATGGTTCAATGGTTCACGGCCCTTGATATCGCCATACATAAGATCATGCATATCCATAAGAGCCTGTAAATCGATTCGTCCGTTTCGGGATTATACATCTCACGCCGTCAAGGCGGGAGCGGACTTCTGAATCTCCAATGTCCTCATAACCTGATTGTTCTAAGTACAGCTTACATAGCTGCAAATGGCACAGAACTGCTCCTAAAATTTGTCAGGAAACACGACATGATTGGCCAAGGAGCGTTCCTTTACAAAGCCGTGGAGCAGGCGACCGACCCCTTGGTCTGAGTTTGAACATCAGATGTGAGGAAAGTGCATTACTTCATCTAGATGCTTCACTTCTAAAAGTGAAGTTAAGGAAGCAGAGGTGCAAAAATTCCGCCAGCAGCTACTCGACAAGAAAATGCGCGGAAACTTCCACGGAAATGTAGCAAAAAGCAGTCCTTGTCGAACAAGCAAACTTTTGCTTTTCTCAGGTCATCAGGGCTTAATTCAGGTACAGCGTGTTGCATTTTTGCATGCCAAGACGATGTCATTTCTACCTTAGTATACCGTGACCTCTTTTTATTTCAAGATGTTCCCAGTGATAGGTGCAGAGCGTGTGATGCACATGCAGAGTACCTCGAACACATACTATCCGGGTAATTCACTTACGCGGCAACGACATATCTATACATATATAATACGGCCCTCAGAGTGCTTTAACCATCTTTGTCGATCTTATGGTGTTGGCCGCGATCCTGCCCTGCCGAACGCTCCAAGGGAGACAGAGTCAATTCTCTAAAACGAGAAGTGCCAAACTTTCAGGAACTAAGATTTTCGGATAGCAGTCTCCGTTGCATAGTCGAGACCTGACATCGTTCTCCAGGACTTCGAGAAACGAACTATATTCTTGATCGAATTCTCGATTCCGGCCGACTAAAGCATCACTGCCAAGGAGAAGGAAAAGAAGGACAGGTATTTATACCACAAAAGAGAGTTGCAACGACTGTACTCAAAATATTCTGTTGAATTAATTGTCCTCGTCATCGGTGCTCTCAGATGTGTCAAACTATCACTGGGTTGTAACCTTACATCCATACCCGCCTGCCAAAAATATAACACAGCACTTGCGAGATGGGTGCAAAAAGCTGTCATTCTTTGATGGCTTTGTTTCCTCAAGACACAAGAGGGTTTCTCCGACTTGACGTTATGATTACATCGTACCCTGTGGCCACCCATATCACGGTCGTGAGACGTGGCCATATGTGGGATTTTTCGCGGTTGTACTGGGAGCTGGTGTCATTCCTAGATGGCAATTGCTCCTGATGGAGCCCTACAGTGCTTGTTTTTTTAGTCTTTTTTTAATTATATGTAGTTAAAAGTTTGTCATAAGGATAACACGGAGCGACCCAAGGATGACCTCCTCCTGCATTTTCCCGGAAATTATCTTAGCATTTTACTGACACGGAGAGATGCTTCTTAGGCTATAACCCAGTCAAAGTTTGGCACCTCTAAGAGAACCGATAACCAGGGCATCTAGCATAACAGAATATTCCGGGTATAACCATTGCAACTCCCTTACAAAGTTTTCATACCTCTCTTTCTTTTTATTCTCTTTGACTGTGATTTTTTTTGCTAGCTGGCATTGGAAATTCGATAGCGAACATGGTTCGTTTTTCGAAGTGAAGGGGAATCATGCCAGGACTCCAGTGCGCAACAGAAACAATTGTCGAGAATATGAAGTTCCAGTATATGGCGCACTTTTCATTTTCGACAATTTACTCTATTTCCCTAGGATTGTTGGGCGTAGCGGTATTAGGGCTAATGCCGCAAGAGTGACAGAGATAGTAATGAAGCACTCTTAGTGCCGCAGTGTGCCTTGGATGTAGGTTGTTCCCGCATGAGCTGGACAACTAGATAGCATGTGTCTTAGATCCTCAGGGTGTGCAAGACACGCTCTGCAGCTATTATCGGGAACATCTCGGTTCAAAATGTGGCTACTATATGTGCTGTACCCAGAATAATCCCGTTATAAAGATATTCAAGATTCAGTATTCCGCGACCACCTTGACGATGTGAGATGTAAAGTCGCGGAACTATTGAGATGGCAAGCATGTTGGTTGCAGATACTTTGTTCCTCGCCGACAATTTGGAAGACCAAATTCGTCGGGTTTGACATAAGTAGTTGCTTCGAAGAGTATCCTTTATAGATGTTACGTCCTGAATGTGGCTCTGTGGCTCCTTGGCGCATTTTCTTAACCCGATCTCCATTCCAATCTGCTGAGTGTATTTATCGATAATCTCTAGAGGAAGATTTAGTTGTTATTTATTTTTAGCATAGATCTTAAGATCATCCGTACAGAATACATGGGTGACATTATACGTTGTTAGTCGTCCCTCGATTTTTTCCAGGTGAGATAGTAAATCTGGTTCTTCGAAGTGGCATCAGTCTCTCTACGCAGCTAACGATATGCGAATGAACATTTAAGCTTTCCAGCAGACAGATAATGAGTCTATGGGAGGTTGAATCGAGATCTTTCCTGTAATCAATCCAGCCCATCGATAGGTAGCGCTGGTAGTATGCTGCGTCCTGCGAGACACATTTATCGATAAGGAGATCCTCCCGACATTCTGCTACGCCTTTCTTTGAACCGCGTTCTTCGTACATCTAACGCCCCATAGGCAAGATTGTCCAAGCAATCTTATCATTTACGATAGCTGTGAAGATCTTATACAGTGTTTCCAGTTAAGTGATTGTCCTGTAATTCCCAGGTTCAGCTAAGTTGCCCAACTTTGGCAGGAGCACTGTCCGCCCTTCCACCAACCATGCCGGAATAGGCTCTTCCGACTTTTGATATGAGGTGAAAATGCGGGCCAGATGCTGATGGGTAGAAGAAAACTTCTTCCACGAGAAGGTCTTGATACTATGTGGTCACGAAGCGGAATAGTTCTTCATGCCTCTTATTACTTTCTTTGCCTTCACGCAAGTGATGGGCGTGCGTTCCTCCTCAGACGTTACGGGTGCATTGCACAGCACCTTGGAGCGACCTGCTCTGGTTTGGGCAGATGTTCGACAGTAACTCAAGGATCTTGGAAGAGTCGAGATGGGTCTGAGAAAAACTGTTCGTTCTTTCTGACTCAGCAGCTTTGACTTGTTGAGAGTGTGATGGCGGATCCGCAGTTCGCAAGCGATCTGTCGAACCTTGCCGGTGAAATTCCTGCCAGATGTTATGTATTTTATCACACACTGAATGCGGGAAGCGTACTGTCTTGCCCAGCCTATCTTCGTGCTGAGTTGATGCTTTCGTCTTTTGGCTTATGTTTAGCCGTTGATTTTGTTCAACGGTTTGCATCCGCCGAAGCTCTTGCTGCTTTATACACACTATAATTTATAGAGTAGATGCCGGATTCTTCGGAATTATCTCAAAGAAGCTCGTCATCCTGTTCAGCCAGATCTTTAGATATGAGATAAACCTGGATGTTGATGTTTCTCCGGGTCCTGAAGCATAGCTATTCTTCTATTGAATGCCTGCCCGCGGTCAGTCTTACGGTCGGCTCTCATTCTCTGTTGCCGGCTTCTTCTGTCTGCGGTAGAGTAGGCGCTCCGCTCACATAGCCGCTTTTCCGGAGTTGTTCGGCATGGTTTCGCAGACGTTGACGCGAAAATTGCAAGAGCTCTGGGTGTTTTTCGCACCACAAAGCAGTCGGAAGAATAGAACAATCGACCAGAGAACTAGGTATCGCGGGTAGCAAAATTGCCGAAAAGCTTCAGAAGATAGAATAAAACTATATTCTGGCTCTTTTAGACTCTCTGAATCCTAAGTCCACCGAACTCAATTATAAAAATGAACTTCTATAAACTGTCCACAACACTTACAATGGAAAAGTGAACTTGAAGGAAGGTATCGAAAGTTAAATCTCAATTCCACCGCAAAGCATCAAAGCTCCTAGATGCTAATAGCTCGCTGCGAACCGGTTAATATGGAATTTATCTTTCGCAGCAACCCTGTCGATTCTGCTTCGCAAGATCTCCCCATTTCCATGCAATGCGCGTAGAAACACACATACACAAACACACATATATATTTGTTTATATTTATATTTATAGATAACTTTATCTCGGAACAAACCACGTTCAAATCTCGCGCCATACAAAATTACCAATCACGGCCCAAACATATGACTCCCACATCAATCGTATGTTTTCATCTGCAACAATAGAAACCGTAAAATCTTCAATCACCTGTAATCACGTCGAAAAGTGCTATAATTGTAAATCTTCGCACACTCAAAATCATGGAAAAGAAAAAACCAAAATGCCACCCCTCAACATAAATGAAAAAGTGAAAGAAGCAAAACAAGATTTACTACCCGAGAAATCTAAGTAAAACAGAAGAATTTTCGCTTTTAATCATGCCACTAAGCAACAAGGAGACAACATAACATAATAATCTAAAAATACATAAGTCAGGGTGTCTAGATTCTTAAATTACATTTACTTTATCAAAAAGATGTACATCGGTTAATATTAACTGCGTTTGGGATTGCACTTGAGCTATCTTCGGTTTGAACCAATAGCAAATTTTTGTGTTTGTGGAAAAAACTCTTGAATGAAAATCCCTATATTATATCTTACCATTACAGGTACACCACGACCACGACCACGACGACCACCAACAACATCACGAGAAGACCAGGAGATTATGTCACAAACATCACAGAGGGTGCACAATCAAAATCGTGAATGTAAGTTCATACTAATGTTTTGAAATCAGAAAAAGAAATCAGAATTCCATTTTATAATCCCCAGTAAATTGTTCTGGCTGAATGGCGTTGGACCTTGTAGACCTTTGATACAAGTTTCGAATTTCAACTTAAGAAGTACTTATTCTAACCGGTGACCGCCTTCTCCAAGATTTTCTGTCCTACCTTTACTTTTTTTATTTCATTGCGAAATGGAGAAAAACTATAAAAAATATGCAATTTCATAGTGACATGTAATTAGTAAAAAATGCAATTGATGCCACTTATACTATAGGTCAAGTTAATTAGGCATGGCTCTCTATGTGAATATGTTACACGCAAAGTATATAATGAAGGCATTCTATACAACCCCTAGGCATTATATATTATACTCGGAACAAGATAGATCAAGCATATAATCTTCATTTTGTATATAATAATGCAGATAAAGTAGGACATGATAAATTAAAGAGCACTTGTAGAATTCACCGCAACTTTAACCGCTATTTATGACACCATAGCATACTGAAATTACATTTTGATTGACATTGGACTTTGTTTTTTGCGCATAAATACTTATTGGTTTCATGCTTTGTTTTGCATCAAGAATAAAAAAGAGCTTGTATAACAAGATTCGTGACGGCGATTTTTTTTAAATTATCTCATCCATTTTTTACTGAATAAAAAAGTGCATTTTTGTAAATTTTCAGAAATGAGATTTCTTCAAAATTTTCATATTGATAGACAAGTTCTTGAGTCAGTGCAAGAGTAGGGTGATTCAAATGTATATCTGCGAAAAAAGCGACTTTAGAATTTTGGCGATAGATCCCCTCTCCCCAAAATTTGTTTGTTTTTGGGAGAAAGAAATCCTAATTTTTTTTTCAATTTTTTAACATCGACCCGTACCCCTGGGCGTTTGAAACTAACATGGTTTTTTAAATGGGATTAGCTTGGTTTTCGAAAAAATGGAGAAAGAAGTATAGTTTATTAACTTTTTGTGGATTAAAGATGAAAATTTCTTTAGCAATGTTCCACGAATAACTTCAACCTGAAAACTCTTCATGTTAACGCAACCGACCCCTTTGCATTGTGCCCTAAAATGGAGAGAGAGAAAATATTTACCGAACCTTTCTAGCTAAATAGAATTTAGTTCTACTGAGTTTTGGTAACCTATATTAGTTTCCGTCCCCTGTTCTCCTTCTTGATGAAAGTCCTGATATTAGAAAATATGAAGTCGCGAAACATTCCATTTACAGCACTAATTAGAATAGTTAATTTTCCAGTCAATAAATTAATTTTCTAATGAAAGAAAAAGTTTGAATTGTGTTAAATTTTCAGTTGGAGAAATTGTTTTCAAGCAAAAAGAAAAGAATTTTCAACAATCTTGAACCAACAAAATAAAGTTGTAAAAATTCGTTTGACTTTTAAAGAATTAGTTGATCTTTCAACAAAAAAAGATGAATTTTCATTGAAAAATATAATAAATTTTTAAAATAATCTATATAAACATCTCAAATCTAAATTGAAAAAATAAGTTTCGATTTGCACTTCAAAGAAAATATTAAATTTCATCTCGATATACAGAATGTTAATAACTTTGAATAAAATTCACAAAAATATCTTTCTTTTTGTCGGGAATCCGTGTTAAACTTCACGATTTGACATGAAATTGCTCATTTCACGCCTTGTACATTGTAAGTAATGTTAGGTCTAACTCGTATAATAAATATATATAGTTTCAGTGACAATTTAATTATATTTGAATTTCCAATTTAATCTAAATGATTTTCAAATGGGTATGTAATTTGACTCAAGGCTGTCATGCAAACTTACCGACAGCCAAGCAGAACTTTTCCAGATGTTCTCCGCCCAATTACAACATTTGGACAACCCTTATCTTGCACAAGGTCAAGACCTTTTTTATAAATCTGTAAATTTTAAGAAATGAGAATTCTGAAAAAAACAACTTAGCTGTTAAATAAAAAATGGTTAAAATAGTTTTTGAAAAATCGCCCGCCACGAATCTCTTTGAAATTTAATAAGCTTTTATTGAAAAAGAAACATCAAAATCTGACCAAAATTGTAAATTAAGCTTTGATTATTCTATTGAAGTTTTTTCAGAGGGACGAGGTTTTTTTTTAATGTTCCTGCCAAACAAACTAGCAATCAAATAAGTGTTTATGCGTAGAAAACAAAGTTCAGTATAAATCAAAATGCCATTCCAGTATCCCATGATGTGATGAATAGAGAGTAAATGTCTGTTGAATTCTGTAAGTGCTCTTTAATCTATTAGGCCCTCCTTTAACTGCATCGTTATATTCAAAATCAAAATTATATACTTCACCTGTCCCGTGCCGGGCATTATATATAATACCTAGGGATTTTGAATAATGCCTCGATTATATATTTTTTATGTAACATATACATATAATTTTGCGACGCCACCCTCCCAACCATCATGTCACTTTCCTGGACCCGTGCCTGGCCTCGCAGAGGTCCAACCCAAATGATAATTTCCTGTCTTGACATTCAGGAGAGTTTTTGCGGAAAATGCAGTACATGTCTAAGTTTTTTTGCATTCGTCATCCTTACCAAAATTAATCATCTATTGCGGTGAATCTTTAAAGCTAAAACATTTTACTTGAGCACTGATAGAAGCCGGAAAAAACCTTTGCGTTCCTGGAGTAATGCGTTACATTAACTGACTTTGTATTCACATTAGGACCAATAGCAAACTTTTAGCAGTTCTTAATAAAAATCTTAAATAATAATCCCTATATTATATTTCACAGATGAAGATCATCCACACGCTGCCTACAGTTCGCCAGGAGTATCAGGTACTATTAGCATTTATATAGTAAATATAACTTCAAAAAACAAAAGGTTTGAACCATTATCGCTGGGAGCTACTGCCATCTATGAAAATGACACCGGTTCCCAGTAGAATTGTTGTAAGTCACACCTATGGCCGCGTTCCACGACCGTGAAATAAATGGTCATAGGGAACGAAGAAATCAGAACAACAGGCTGCCAAAACCCTTGGGTCTTGGGGACACAAAGCACTCAAGGATGACACCTTTCTGCATCCATCTCACAAAGACAATTACTTTAACCAAATATTTTGGGTACAGTCGTTACAGCTCCATTTTAAGGTGATAATATCTCTGCTCCTATTCGTTTTCCTTGTTAGTGATGCTGTAGTTGGCCAGAGCCGGACACCACTCGGCCGGACCATGACGCTCGTTCTTCGTTCACTGAACCACCCCACGCGAGAGGAGTAGAACCGGTACGGAAAAAATCTGCCCGCCTCGCGGGCACATTCTCATCGAGCGCTGCGCGCGTGGCTCGCTTCGCTCGCAAGTTTGAGCGCGCCTATGGCGCGCAACTGTTTATTCTCGCCCTTCGCGGTCTACACTATATTTACCTCGCGCTACGCGCTCGGTCTTTCTATTTCCCCCACATTTGTGCGCACACCCCTTAAACATAAAGGTCAAAGCATCGACAACTGTAATTTGGTGATTGTGAATTCTCTTTTGCTAAAGCTTCTTCGGCTTTAATGAATACATTCTCATCACGTACCTCGTGCTTCGCACCCGATTTTGTCAAAAATGCGAAATTTTCGACATTATATGTTCAACATTATTATATCTAATGTATATTACATTTATTTCTGTATGTCGCCTTGTGATTGCTTATTAGATATTGCAAAATAAAGTACGAATTGTATTCATCATGATTACTTGCCAACAGCAATACCACGCTGAAAACACTAGTTCTCGTTAGATCACTGAAGTGAAGCTGTGTTGCACGGAGCAACTGTGCACGAGCCCATCTGTGCACGTCGGTGGCCACTGGTACAACTGTGCACGTTATTGGCCAAAGGCACAACTGTACACAGGCCATCTGTGCACGCCTACTTTTCTACGTGCACAGTTGGGAGGCTCCCATCTGTGCACGTTGACCGTTTCTAGGGTATCATCTCTGTACGTCGACATTTAGACGTGCACAGTTGGGAGTGTGTTTCGGTCTTCAAAGTACTTTCCCTGATTTTTCATATTAATTTCATGATTAAAATCCACCGGTGAATTGTATAATCGAGAACTGAGCCTCCATCTCTGCGAACGTGCATCCATTTTTCCTCCCTAACCCCTATTATTTTACCATTTCATACTCTTAACTCCTGTTCCTCGCATATTTCTGATAATTTCTTCCCTTATGCATTTAAAAGTTTATCCTCCGATTCTCTTTCTCTACACAAGATTTCATCTATTTGCCCTCCTATCCATTCCCCACCCCCAATTCCCTCTCATATGCTCGCATTTCAATCCCCGATTAGGATTAATTCTTTGCCTGCTCTTCGTAATTGATCAATTGAATCTATCAAATTATTTTTTACGATGTTCACCCCGCCATTGTTATATAGCGATATTATCCTAATATTCCTCCTGTTTGCCTTCAACGTTCGCTCGTTCCGAAAGCGCACCTGCTGTATCTTCCATTCCCCATTCCAGACTTAAATTGAAGCAGCACGACAGGTTGCATGCGATTGGTTGGCTTTACGTTTCCGTGCACAAACAGCACGTACGTGAAATGTCTCCAGCGTACTGCAACAGATTTTCTTGTGCAAATACCTTCGGGTAGTTCATACGTCAGATTTTGCGCACTCTGTCCTGCGAAGCAGGAACTTCCGAGCGCGCTTCCCCTCGTCCGTCGGCTTTCTGAGAAGATTGTTGACTGCGCTGAACGAAGGACTGCGCCATTACCACCATGTTGAATAGCAATAGCCGTGGGAGATTTGAAGGCGAGACTCACATATGCACTTCACCCGCGTTGCGTTGTGCAATAATGGTTGCGTTCTCGACTACTTATCAACAGGTGGGCACTCCCAGTCCATTCACAGTCGTCCTTCAGATGAACAACTCCAGACTGCCAGGCGTGCTTCCAGATCCGTGTTCCTTTTATCATCTTTTGCTACGTAGCTCCTCGAAATTTCATATCACAAAAGAAATATCCCAAACGAATGAATGACTCACACGCAACATTGAAAATTCAACAGATGAATGTTAAAGAACATGTAAATTGTCTCAATTTTACTATCCGTAATTTTCATTTCACGGACATTCACCTGATCGATCGTATTTTTAAAGCCAGAAAAACCAACTGGATCACTGCTAGCGGTTGCATAGTGTGCCAAAATCCAATAAAAGTGAAAAAAGTTTGATTCGTCGTTGCAGCTGCATGAAACTTGGTACAATGGGGGTTTCCCTTGGACTTGTACATTTTGCTGGAAGTTAGGTGGAATCTACAGAAAATCACTAGATTTAACTGTTCTTCTTTTACTATCTTCTAAAATGTCATGTTGTCCCTATTTGTACATTTTTCCTTGTGTGGTATGGTGGGGGTTTTAAAGTCGCCTATTTCAAATTTTTGGAGTTCAAATTCTCTAATAAAAATTTCTATCTTATATCTTACAGTCGATGGTGTGCATCCTAATGTGTTGCTGAATTCCTATGATATAGGGTGGCACGGACCTATCAGGGCACATACTACAACATCTAGGAGAAGAGGTACGTATATACTAATTTTTAAACCAACAAAAAACTGAAGCTCATATCTTTATAAAGCCAGAGCACCCAACTGGAGCATTGCTAGTGGCCGCACAGTGAGCAGAAATCCAATAAAACTGGCAAAAAATCGATTTTTTGTCGCATCCATAGAAAACTTGGTACAAAGGGATTTTTGGAGTTGCGGATTTTAAATTTGATCTCAAAAGTTACAAATTCAAGTGATGGATTCCATATATCTGTCAATATTCTTAAATTTTCATGCGTTTGAGTGAAACTTGGAATAAGCATCCAGTATGGCGGTTAAAGTTATTAAGGCGTGGTACGTTGTAAACTACTCGGGTCGCCGAATCACAAAATGAGAATCAATTTAACAAGTGCACTGTCATTTTACAACATGATGGTGAGGCTATGTGTGGATAGTGGTACAATTACATGCGAAATATCATGTAAGGCAATTTTGTGATTTCCGATTTGTGCGCTGGACGCGCAAAAATTGTAATGGCAAAAAAGTAGAATTCGGATACAAATCAACGTTTTTATCGTTCTTTTCCTGCTTGAGGACAGTGTATAACAAAAGCGTTAATATATTATTTATTATATTTTCAAACGTTCGTGAAACTTGAATGCAACTTGCAATGTTTATTCCGAATAAAAATTCCGTTCTTTAAAGTGTTATTCGTGCATAATTCAAACGTTCGTATATTTCTAAATATATTTAAATTGTCCACGAAGTATTAGCGCAACTTGCTATATTCATTTTCAATACAAATTTTGTTCTTGAAAGTGTTAGAGATAACATTCATTCCTTCCATTATGATGCCAATTCCTTATTTTTTTACAAACGAAAATTATTAATCATTACAAAGAAAGCGCATTTTACGAGCAGGGTTATATCACAAGCCAAATTTATTTTCACACGTTGTTAGATTACTTTACAAACGAACTTTGATTTGACAGCTAGTTGTGAAATACCAAGCCTTTTGTAATCTGAATGATCTACATTCAATGTACAAAAAAATACGTAGATTTAGTACGTTACAGATGATCTGAAAAGTTTTCAACGTTCAACGTGGTATACATCTACTTTTTTCACAGTGGCTTCATAAACACCGCACTTCCGATTGTAATAATGAATAGCGCAATGTCTAGGCACATCGAAAATACACATTTGGCAGAAATAATGAAAAAATGATAATGACAGAAGCACTGGTATTATGATAATAAATAAAGTGAATTGTGAGACTAATACTCTCTAAATGAGAATTATGTTTATCTTTGATAAATATTATAATTTTGAATATGTTCATGTTTTTCTATAAATGATAGAATGTACAGAATGTTTTCAGATCTGAAGCTTGAGACAGGTTTTTTGTACATAGTGTTTTTCAAAAACGTTAAAAAACATTTTCTGGAAAATCGGATTTGTAATTAACAAAAAAAAAACTAAACAGAAATTTTGAGATAAGCCAGTGCTAAAAAAGATTTTATTTGATAAAATTTTTTTACAATTAAAGTAATCAAACATTTCTACCAGAGAAAAAACTTTTTTAATGTTCAAAGTTTTCAAAAATTACAGTTTAAATTTAAAATAACAATGAAAAAATCATATTATTTATTTAAAGCTTTGAAATTTTTTTAAGCTTTTTAAAACTTTCTAAATTTTTTTTTGTGTACATAAGAAACAACATTCTTAAATCTAGTAACTGTTTCAGAGTAGAAAGAAGTAAAAAGAAGCAAATTTATAAAATCTGATTTTTTTATTTTGCGTTGGGTTGGATACAGATTTGGGAATAATTTAGAATGATTAGGAAATAATTCCTTTCCGAAACTTCCACCAGGGTGACTAATACTTGTAGCACATCATATACATATATCAGCCAGTAAATAGATGACTGATCACTAACAATTGAAATATTTATAATTATACAATTTATTATTAGTATAATTGTTTTTCATCTGAAATTTAAATTTCGCTCCAATAAAATAACAGGTTGATTGTATATGTATAGTGTAGGCATATTATATATTATATACCAATTCTGAAGTTAGGATTTCAATTTCTATCAATTATCTGAGAAATAATTCTCGTATTTCTTCTATTTCAGACAGTAGGTACTATGAAATACAAACACTTCGTAATAGTAATCATTTTGTATTTTGATCTAAAAATTGCGAAAGGCCACAACAAAAATTGCGCACGTTGTGCGCCTGCTTGTTTCTAGTCCTATAATAAAAATCGATACATCATTTTCCACAGGACCACGGGCCGAACCAGAAGTATTTGTTACTGGTATCTCAAGTCTGGCTCGTTATGATGTGGGTCAAATAGTGTACGTATATACGCCTGGAAAAGAGGAGGAGAAAGAACTTCATATAGTCTGTGGCATTAACGATCATCCTGTGGGCCTCAGAGAACTGGAACACAATGAGAGAGTGATATACCACATGATTAGGAATCGCAACCCCGAATCTCCAAGTACATGTTCTAACAATAAATCTTAGCACTAAGAGAACCTTAATGATAAGTTTTCTGAATAACTCAATTTTTATAAAGAAATGTTATTTATAATTACAGAAACCTGAGATTAGTATACACAGGAAACTGTTTTTTTTTTTACTATAATTTCTGCGATTCGATATTTCATAGTTGAACTACCGACGGATAGTATCGGACCCCTTAACCCCATGGCTGATTAACCTTCGGTCCCACCACCTATTTTTTCGATCGAGATCCCTACACTGGGTCAATTTGACCCTCGCACTTTTTGATCGCGTACCATTTTATACCAATACGTCCGATTGAATTGAAAAAATTCTCAGATATACTACAACTAATGTAAAATGTATTAGTGTATTCAAAAAATAATTTGATAATGAATTGCATATAAAAAAAATTCCCGAAAAAAACAAATTTTTGAAAAAAAAATGTTCACTGAAAAATTCATAACTTTTTTAATTTTCATAATATTGAGCTGAAAATTCAGGTGTACGTTGTATAAACAACCAAAGTTGATGTATGGGTCAATTTAATCCAGAAGTGAGACCGAGAGTTATACTTAGCCTTGACTTTATAAAGTGATAGAGCCGTCTATGATATAGGGGGATAAAAGTATGTCCAAAAAAACTGCTGAAAAGCTAATTGAATTTGGCGTTGAATAAGCTCTAGTGGAAGTAATTTGCCCCGGTGGATATTAAGTTATGACGTGAGAAAATCAAAAATTGAATTCCGATTTTTAAGGAATTTTGTACATCATGTTCAAGTTCTGGCAGGAGATAGAAAAATTAATTTATTAATTTAATTTTCCACAAAAGCCATGTTTGAGATTTCTTCGTACTCGCATAACAAATTATTTATTTTATAAACCCGTAAAGATTGATGATCGTTTAATGAATCGAATAAAATGTAGCGTCCGAAATGTTAAACTCCTTGAAAATTTGAACTTTATTTTACGTGTCCTTCTCACGTGGTAATTCAATAAACGCAAAACCAAATTACTCATTCTCAATAGGTCATCCGATAATTGTTTCGATACTATTTGTCAGTAGCGTATCTAGAATAAAATATCTATGGGTGAATAATTTGCATTGTTATGAAAAAAAATTATAGAGAAATATTGAAAATCCATATATTGCAAGATTTCAAAAAAGTTGAAAAAATCACAGTCCAGCATTCAATTATTACAGGTCGATTACAAACAGTTTTACCACTAAATACATTATATTTCACTGTATAAAAAGCTACAAAATCTTCAAAAAAAATTTATATTTAAAAAATTTAGAATTATTTGAGAGATTTCAATTAAATCCATATAATTTAAAAAGAATTTCAGATATTAATAATGTCATTATAGGCAGGAACAGTGTTTTCATTTTTATTCCTGGCTTCCAAAATTTGGTTTTCATTTTGAAACTTTCATGATCAAAAATGAAAGGGAAGCAATCCATGACAGCCGAACTTACAAATTATCAAAAATGGGATTCTTGGCTCAAAAATTCAAAAAAATTCTGATACATATTATGTTTCAGAATTTGTTTGAATTTTTGGAAAAACCTGACAAAAGAATTTTTTAATACTCTGATTTTTTTACTATCATGCTATAAGGGCCTAACTGTAAATTTGAACGTAGCTCCATGTGTGCTCGCGCAGTTGCATCATGCTGAACTCACTTTTTTTTAAATCGAAAACTGGATATTTTATCACTGCTCAAATTTGAGAAAACGTGTTCCTGAAGCACAAAAAACATTTGCGTTCCAATTTTTCTAAAACTAATACAATTCTTTGATCAAAGCTTGTTTTACCAAGTCAACGACTAAAGAGCTCGAAAGCGAATTCTTACACTTTCAAAATTGAAAATTGAATGTTTCATATGCGTCTAAAGTAGAAGAAGCGTGCACTTGAGAAGAAGAAAAAATTCTCATTAAATTATCTCCGAAGCTGATGATAATTTTCAATATAACTTTTCAGGGTTCAATCCTACACTAATCTTGAAAGCGCTTTCCTTTTTTCTTTTATTTAAAATTTGATTTTTTAAAACGTTTTTTTTCAAAATCTAAATATAAAGTAATGAGAAACGCGGGTCTGGTCCCAAATTTTTATAATTATGAAAAAAGCAAAACAAATTTTTTTTACAAATTTTTTATTTTAATTTTCTTAAATAATAATTTAGGACCAAACCCGCGTTTCTTAGTGATTCATATTTGGTTTCCCAAAATTTTATCTCGATATCGCGTTTCGTGTGAACGTAAGTTGGTTTTGAAAAAATGTGAAAAGAATTTTGAGGTTACGCTCACATGGTCTTAAACTGGAATTGCTACTATGTAGCGTGCAAAAATTAAAATTCGACATTTCGCTGTTTATTCACCAATCATTAAAGAAATCGTTAAACTATTACATTAATTATGGACAGTTTAATTTTGAGCACTTTATTTAGAATTGTCATTCATACTTGGAGACTTAAGCAATTTATAAAGCTTGAGTTACAATCATTTAAATTTGTATCGCTTATGGAAGTAAATAATTATTTAACTATTACGGATTTCGATTCGGAAATTCAATCTGAAAATGAACGATTAAATGTCACGGGACTCAAAAATAAAAATATATGAATTAAAGCTTTCATGATTATTAACGTATTGTTATCATTCAAGTGACAAAAAAGTACTTTTTTGTGCGCGAAAATTATTGTGTATTTCTTGATATACTGTATTCATAGAAATACCAATTGTCTAGTGATATAATTTCTTTAATCACACGGGCCAAAGGGGTACAAGTACTGTAAGACAACAAAATCTGTATGGATTCTATGAAATCATTTTTATTGTGCATTATTTTGTCGAACCACGAAACAATTTCTGGGATTCAGAAAAAAAATTTAATTTATTGAACAATTGTTAGAAGACTCACAACTTTATAGAATTTCGCTAGTTCGGATTAAATAAATTTAGTATCGTTAAAATTAATAGTGAATATATTTTTCTACAGGAGAATATCGAATACCGCAAGTCGATATTAAGCCTGGGTATATGGTCTTTCGAGAAGCTGCACGAGGTCATGTAAGATATGCAGTATGCCACGACGAGGGAATATTGATTTCAACAAGAGTACCTACCGTTGGTAATTTAAAAATTAAAATATACTTTTTAAAAATATTGTAGAACTCTGCCTAGAACGACTAGTTTTTTCCTAAGTATGGTGTGTTTTACGCACTTGTATCACAAATTACTATTTTGTAGTTAGTAATGTGCCTAGTATTTCTAAACATAATAATTAAATACTTCAACTTAAATGATGACTATATTTTTCTTGCACAATCAGATCAGGTATATGAACCCAGAAGAAACGATTATTTGACATTTCGAGGAAGAGATTTTTTGGCAATACGTTGGAGAACTTTGTGGCTCCCGCCGGGTCTCATTCCTGAAAATCCAGAAGGTAATGTAAAAACTAACATACATCCTTAAACAAAGATATTAGATATCTATGCCTAAAGTGTCAAGAATTTTTTAATATGGATCACTTTGGGGCTCTAAAAAATAGTTTTCACCCCAAGTTAATTAAATATAAAATTTCTCATATATAAAACTACGTAATAGATTTAATGTTTTCACGATGACTAATTATAATAAATTTAATGGAGGTTTTTCAGGTTGCAATCGAGTGCAAAACTTCGAATCTTGCCGACGTTTCGTGAACATTTGTTTACTCCTTCAGGGCTTTAAAAAATACTTGATTGACCAATATATATATATATATATATATATATATATATATATAAATTAACCTAGCCTGAGAAACGAAACCACAGTTAGCCCTGAAGAAGTGAACGGCAATGTTCGCGAAACGTCGGCAAGATTCGTAGTTTTGCACATGATTGAAACCCGAAAAATCTCCATTAAATTTATTATAAAACTACGTGTTAATATCTAACTTTTTTTAAACCATTAAGATTTAATTTTGGTGCAACAATAGAAAATTTTCAAAATTCAAAATATATATTTTGCACCACTAGTGTAGAATAATTTATTCAACATTTTCCTCATTAAGTGCCCGCTTGTGGTAAAACTAACAAATCTTTATATTTCTTCTTGCAGAACTGAGGGCGGCGGAACGTGCTGTCCGTGAAGAAGATGAATTTTATCACACATAAATATCTTGTAAGAGATTTGGCTCCTCCTGGGGGTTTTTTCCACAAGTGGCTTTTTCCGGTCAGGATGCACTGAAGAACAATCGCATGGAAGTGCAGGCAAATGCAGGAGCTTATAAAAATGTATATGTCAAATAAAGAGTATTCCCTGCATTCCCAAATTGAATCGTTTCGCAACCCTTCACCTCGTTTAGGTCCAAGTTTATTCGACCGCAGATTTGAAAATATTTCGTCTTGGGTTTGTCTTCAAGACGATAAAGTCTAACTCCCTCTCATACGCCATACTTGATAGGTATCAAATTTTGTTTTCGTTTATAGTTATAGCTCTCAGTGGTAAAACGAACAAAACTGCTTTCCATACATGCAACTTTCTGTTATTTCTTGGCTGCAGTTTTCGTTCGCTCAGGTCATTTAGCGCTTCTGGCGAATGAAGAAGGGACCAGATAGTCTGCACTTGAATTTGAAAATAATTTTGTTCTTTGATTTTCGTAATAGCGATTCAAAGGTGCAAATATCGGAATCTGTGGGTCTAAACGCCTATATCCCTATAAAAATTGATACAAAAGGATTAAACATGTAGTTTTCTATAAGGACCTCCAAATCCGTTATGAGGATTAGGATAACCCTTTTCGCCAGGGCATGTAGGTATTGGAAAACTTTTTCCATGTTCAAGACAGAAATTGAAGTCTTGCTACGTATGATATATAAATCCAAATATCTTCAAATATTTTTAAGAAGCCTTGAAAATTTCTCGATTATCTGTCATCAAGTCAAAATTTGAGACGAAATATTTTTACAGGAACGAAGAAAACTGTGGTGGGCCCAGAACTCTTGCTCTCTGTGATGACCTTTCCAACTGTGATGACCTGGTTGAATCAAAATGTTCAGGGATGAAAGGAAGAAATTATAAGGTTATTTCATAGAAGTAGAAACAATGATAAAATTCAGAATGATATAGAAGTTGCATCACAAAATATAATAATGAGATTCAGTTGGCCAGAAGGAAATCATGGAACGGGCATTGTTAGGGAATCGATTGTATATTTTTCAGGCAAAGTACGATGTGCCAGTGCACAGTGGGCTGGCTCGGGAATTCACAATTCAAAATAGTCTACAGGTCGCAATTGTGAACGGATTTTAAAGTTGTTTTTTTAGAAATGATCAGCAGTAAATTTTCAAGAAATCTTATAAAGTATATTCATCAATTTTTGTTTCAATATAATTATTCATTCAACGCAAGTTTTTTTCTCTAAAAAAAAAGAAAGGAATCTTGATATGTATCATATTTAACGTAGATGTACTTAGAAAACATAAATAAATCATTTTCAATATTTTTATTGTTCTTTAGTGCAAATAATTTCCGAATTCAAGCCTTTTCAGGAAAAGCCGATTATTCAACGCGAATTAAAAGACTATATATTCCATACAAATCACCAGTCTATTATTTGTAATAATTAGATTATTGATACCTTAGAATCGATGCTTAAAAAGTAATTGAAGATTTAAAAAATTGAAGATTTTAATTGTTGATAACAAATTTAATGAATATTTAATAATATCAATAGGGGTGGGGTCATTTATTTCATAAATAGACTATATGTACAAGTTAAATAAACAACTCATTTTATTTATTGCAACAAGTAGTGGACGAATGACATTTGGAATTGCACAAGATTTAGTTACGAAACTAATACGACATTAAATGGAAATTTTGTTTTGAAGTGTAATGGCTGAGAATTAGTTTTCAGAAATGATATTCGGTGTCTAAAAACTCTCATTAATTGAAATCGTTGTTGTTATAAGCTATTTTAAAACCAGATATTCAATTTGCCTATTTTAATCAAAGACAGATTTTTTATTTGTCATATTAAATCTTAGTACCATCGTCACAACAGTGCCTGAATTATTGCTAAATACTTAGATTACATTATTCCTGTTATTAAGGAGTTTTTGGGAACACTGATTTTTGAATCTGAACTGAAAATTTTGAAATTCAATATTGCGAATCCAATATGGCGGACCACAAATAAAAAAACAAAATCGATGCTAACGAAAATTGTTACATGAGGTTTTTTTTGGGTCGCTGATTGCGAATGTAGAGACTAAATTCTGAAGTTTAAACTTTTGGATGCAACATAGTACACTGCAATTTCAAAAAATCACTATAATCTGGTGGATTTAGTTTTATTTATTTCCTTGCATTGCGAATATGCCCTGACGGCATTTCGTACAAGTTTTATGCAAACGGTTTGGTAGGAGTTTTAGTGTAATTTGTATACCATTTGATAGGTTTTTGGTAGTAATTTGAGTCTATTTTGTGCTAATTATTAGTCATGCTGAGATATTCTTCAGATTTAGGAGAACATTGTGTATCAGAATTGGAAACAGAGACGAGCGTTGTTTCTATAGATTCTGTACAATCCAAATGTTTTTTGGTCCCTTGCTTTAAAAAAATCGATCGTTACGATAATGGCGAACTTTCTGATGACGAAATTAATGATTATCAAAACGAGTATGTAGCGAACATCATGTGAATAAAACTGTAAAAACAATAAATATGAATTACTTGATAACATTCTAAAAATTCTATTTGCAAAAGAATAGACAAACACTTGAAAATAACTATCCATTTATTTGAGATATACGTAAGTATTAAAATTGATCAATATTGAATACAATATTAAATACTCAAAAAATGACCTAGGAATTTCGTGACTATTCCAATTTTATAATTTGTATCCCCCTGATGATGGAGACAGGGGGTTTCCGAAACTTCGGGTTACTTTTTTAACTTGAATAAAAATTGTCCGATAGTGTTGACACAACTTCGTTTGTTTCTTTCTTCTCCTATTTGGATTCTCGAACGTTAAAGAATTATTTTAAAATTAATCAATTCTTTAACTAATATTAGTTAACTATTTAACGAAAAAATGTGACAAAAATTTGTTGGAAACTTGAGGGTATTTTATGTGTATTCCTCACAAAATACGCCCAAATTTCATGTAAACGTGCGGACTCAGTGCGACTCAAATTACATGCAAACGTTTCGCGCGCACAGCTGTTTGCATCCGATTTGTACGATTACGCTCTGCAGACGCACTGTCAGGGTGTATTTTTCTATCAAGTGCTATACAGGATTAACATATACAGGATATATTATCAACGAAATATTCATTCACACCAATATTTATCATTACAAATATTATATTGTGCTACAAGTTGGGAAAGCAAAAGACTCAAAACGAGTGTGAAGTTAGCTACCCGAGCGGAGCAAGGGTGGCTATCACACAAGTTTTAAATCGTCGCTTTTTCAATGTGTGGGACACGATACTTTTTCTATAATTTGTTTAAAAAGTGCTAGTTTTTGTTTGCCTGTTTTGTGTGTGAAAAGAAGGCGATTTTTTTTTCGATTGACGCAACAATAACACCGTATTTTCGGAGAAACTGACGGTGTTTTAGGTTAGGAACGACAGTCGGAAAATAGAATGAAGTTGGCTGCGAACGATGCACGAGCACACCCGAGGCAGGATGAACACACCCGAAGTAACACGAAGCAGTTTGCACTTTATTTACTTTTTTCACTGTGCCTCACTTTTTCCACTGTGTCCGTCCACTTTTTTCACTGTTGCCCGGAAAGGTCGGCACTGCGCATGCGCCACGTCATCGAACGAAAATCGGTCACATTTTACACCAAAAAAGGTGGAAAAACTGGCACTTTTTCGCAAATTATAGAAAAAATCATTTAATACCATGATTTGTTATTGTGACGGATTATAATCTGTACAGTGATAATAACCATAGAGAACCATAGTTTAAGGCACAAAGATTTCTTGCACCGGCAGCACCTAACAATTTCTGAGTTTGAACACTCTTCGACTTCGCATCAAATATTAGAATCATACCAGTAGTACCTTTTGGAATTATTTTTTACGTAATTTGTTTATCAGGAGGCGCTATTGCTCTAACGACCGTAGGGCAATGTCCACTCCACGAGTCATTTATTAAAACACTTGAAGAGCCAACATTTGGAGAATATACTTCTTAAAGTCAAGTCTTAAAGCAATCTGTAAATATATTTTATCACATGGTTAACAACTTGAACAATATGCAGAATACAATTTCAAACAGCAAATTGAATCATTCTTACCTGAAGTAAGTTTCCCAGATTTTGAAGCTGTTAAATGAATGTTAGAAGGTTTTCCGTCACCTGATATTGTTAGCTAAATTTACAGTTGTCAAAGTTACAGATTCCACTAAACATTGGATTTGTTGCTGACCTACAACTGATAAAGTTCGTCCAGAGTGCATTCCTAACTGAAATTTACTCTGATCTGAATTGAAGACGGAATCTAGTCCTTTCCCTTCAATTATTTGTTTTACTTCAGTAACAAATTGATTGGCTACACATTTGAAATAATCTACTCCTTCAGGCGTTTTCTTGGTAAGGAATTTATTATTGTTTCTACTTGCAATCCTGTGAGATTCTCTAAAATCGCTAACCCAAAGTTTTGAAGCTTTAAATCGAGAATTTTCATTCCCAGTATCTTTTGGGGCTTGTAAGCCCATTTCTGTAAATCTTGATCCTGTATAATATGGCCAGCATCAACAGCAGGGAGAAAATTGTCTAAAAAGAAGTAACAAATTCTTGGTATTTTTTCTCTAAAGGAACAAGTTTTCCACGGCTTTTGCTTTATAATTATAAGATCAATCTTCCGTACCTTGTACACACTTTCGAATTTTGATATTTATCGGGAGCCCACAGTTTCCATTTGGAAATCTCTATAGGGTTCTTGAAAATGTAGTTTTCCTTCCTCGGTTATTTCCATTTAATTGAACTCTGTCAAAGCATCAAGCAATATGTTTACGATAAAATTTTTTAAAGCAATTTCTTCTCATGTTACGGGAGTGTTTTCTAACTGTAATCCTTGAAATACCACAAGGAGCATATTTGTGACATTAATAGGATTGATTGCCATTTTATCTAGACATAAATTTATTACATGCTGAATTATTATTTCATTTAATTAATCAGTGTACTTTGATATGAAAGTAGTCTAAACGTGCATTTTAGAAAAGTTAAAAGTGATTGCAAATGCAACGTACAGTTTACCCCAAATTAAGTGAAGAAAAGGTATACAGAACTTGAAAAAGCAAATTGCAGTATAACCGGTGCATTTCTCATTATTACAGACAATTAAAGAATTTTAGAAAAAGCGTTTTTGTTATTTCTTTACTTAAGTAGCAAACATAATTTTTCTAAGAAATAAGTTTTTGAATTTTCAGACTGTAATTGTGCTGAGTTCACTGCGGAAAAAATATATTTCAACTCGTATAAAAAGTACTTACTTGACGGGTGCGTACATGACAGTCAAATCTTGAAAGTAAAGAAATATGTGAAGTTTTTTGTCATTTAGGAGCTTCGTATCTATTCGCATTTCTTAAAATTTGATCACATTTATGGGTTTTAAGTTTTTACTATGATTATTTCATTGAATCTACTGAAATCTTGTCTTATTATGACTGCTAAATGGACGTGGTGCAGTGCTGCCAATTCTCAAAAGTGAAACTTTCACTGAATGAATAAGTAACTTTTCATTGGTTGTCAGTGACCGGATTCTATCTATTTAAATCAGTAAGAATTCACTGAAAATCAGTGACTTTGTACTGATTCAGATTTAGAAAGTGAAGTGCGGTTTTCAAAAGATAAGTTTGCAAATGTTATCACGATAGTGATGAATGGTAGGTGTAATACCTAACGAGCTGACGGATGGCAACGCGTATGACCAGATGACTACTTACGCTTTCTAGGGGTGGAAACCACCCCTTGTAAGGCTGAAAATCCGGGAAATCAGTGTAAGCACTTGCGTAATCAATCGCTTATAAGAAAATTGTATAAAGAGTTCTCAGAAATTGTTTTGCACAAACAATTTTTATTTCATGCGGAAACATTTTTTTAAAAAGCATCAACCCCCTGGCAGGCACAAAACACCCCTGAATTGGAAGTTGATAGGGTAAAAGGCACCGAAAAATTATATTAGACGCAAATATGCGATTCCTGATAATTTTTTTTTTTTGCTTAACGCATAGCTTTCGATAATATTAATAATGAAAAATAATATTCTTCCCCCTAATTTTCATACAATTTTCTTATAAGCAATTGATTACGTAAGTGTTTACACTAATTTCCCGGATTTTCACCATTACGAGGGGTGGTTACCACCCCTAGAAAGCGCATTCGGGAAAAATAAAAAAACACGGGTTCAATATTTTTTAGTGATTTATCGCTGTGCAAAGTTTTATTCCAATCGGTGAGTGACACTTGGGTAGTGTTACTTGTGAGTGAACCAGTGAAAACTCACTGATTGTCTGTGACATGTTTCTGGCTGTTACAACCAGTGAGATTTCACTGGTTCGTTTTAAGAGAGGAGAGAATGGTATATTGGCGCGTCACAAAGAACATGATGATGAAAAGAGAGTGTGGCTAGAGTGAGAGTGTATGTGGCTCGTACAGGAGCTGCTATTTCGCGAAGAAGGTAATGCAAAATCTAAAATACAATCTAAAAAAAAGGTATCATAGATAAGCGCCGAAAGTGTCCAGATTTTTGTAATAAGGATTACTTTGTGGCTCTACAAAATAGCCTTCATTTCAGGTTAATTTAATATAATATTTCACATAAATGAAACCACATGTTAATATTTCACTTTTTTTAAATCTTTGAGATTTAAGTTTTTCGCGCAAATATTTGGGGTGCAATTGAAACATTCAAAATATATATCAATAAATTTTAGTATAAAATCTTCACGTTATTGCGAAGATTTCATCCTAACATCTTATCCTATTGTGAAAATTTCATCCTAACATATAATGATGGGGCTGCACCTGTTCCTCTTCTGCAAGAAAAAATTGAAAATTTTATTATCATGGACATCGACAGGTACGTAATTAAAAACTGCTAAATAAATTATTCTACTCTAGTGCAGCAAAATATATATTTTGAGTTTTTTAATTACACTCGATAACCTTGCCCCTACGCGCTCAAGCTCTGTACTTCCCTACATTTAGGCAAAAAAATCTTTGACAATTAAATGTGAAATCATCGACAATTGTAATTTGGTGATTTTGAATTCTCTTTTGTTGAAGCTCCTTCGGGTTTAACGAACACGTTCTCATCACATATCTCGTTCTTCGCATTCGGCTAACGTACTTCCAAAACGCGAATCTTTCTATATTATGTTCAACTTTAATATATTAAATGTATACTCGTATTACATTAACTTCTATATCTCGGTTCCGAACCAGTCATTCAGATGTAGTAAAATAAAGTACACATTTTATTTTTCGTGATTACTTACATTTTTTTTCCTTATTTGGCATTGATCTCTATTCGCAGCTACTTTGAAATTGTAGCATTCCCATAAATGTATAATTACAATTAATAATGTGCATTGACATCGAAACATATTGTGACGTGGTATCCGGCACCACGCACAAATTAATGTTTTCACGCCCAATCAATTCAAAGTTAACCTCAAAATTATGAATAAATCATACCTGGTCGAGCACAGAATCCATTTAGAAATTTTAATAGTTGGAGAGCTTCGAGAGGGATGGCCTGTTGCCAAATAACGAACCCTTCGATGCCTGGAATTTGTAAATTCCCGCCGCTCCAAACCGTCACCAGACTGGGGGGGAATACTTTTATTATTCGAAAATAAGACATTTATTAATGCCTTCGAACTTGTACATTTTTGTTTATTAGACACTCAGGGCCGGGGGCCCGGCCACTACACTGAACCATTCACACGATCAATTCACGAATTCACGACCGGGTAGTCGTGAATCAACATCACACATTATACACTTCAGAAACACAACACTCTCGTTCTCTCTTGCTCACATCCACTGGGAGGAAGGAGGATGCACTCATGAAATGTGCTGACACAGGAGCGGTGCCACCAACTTGTGTTGTTTTGAACTGTCAAAACACTAGCAGCCGTTCATAAGTGGGCGCGCACGGTGTAGGAGGGGTGCGCTTGACAAGTGTTTGCGTCACGCCGCGGCGCAGGTTAACAGCGTGACTCGCCACAGAATATGGTCTAGGCTAGCAAAAGCACTAGACAAAATGGCGAGTCACCATAGGACGATAATGTGAACGCGCCTTCACACAGGTCTGGGTGCGCAACCCATGGCCTACGCGCCAAAAATCGGACTCGGCGTGGTCTCGGTCATTCTGTGTTCGGCCATTGGCATGCTTGCCACTATTGTTATAAAAGGCTTATAAACTAAACACGCTGAGGTTGTCCGAGGACCAATTATTTCTGTTGTTGGGCGTATATACCATTAACCCGCCGGAGGATCCGTTTGGGCGTGAAAATAGTACTCTTTAAAATATTATAAACCAGGAATAGCGAGGACACAGCCAAGGTATGTCTTCTCATTTCGCCAGTAATTAACTCTACGTGTACTGTCGCGGATTCAGTGTGGTGGGGACAGAATGTTTAGAGGGTTTTTGGTAATTAATCAGTGAATAAGCATTTCGGAGTGGCGAGTCTTTTAGTGTACAAATTAATTATCTAACTTGCCTGTATTCGGGAGTGAAGTTTTAAAATATTCAATTTTCCAAAATGGCGGCAAGCTTGCTTGACCTTAGGTGTCAGAAATGGACCGCCATGCTGGAAAATCGTCGTGAAGGTAACTCACCGCGCGTTTAAACGATAGCAGTGACATTTCAGTTGGGGACTATGAGCAGGACTTAGGAGTTTAGCAAGCGATTAAATAATAATTACAAGGACATTATGTCATTTTCACTAGGAATCTGAGAATGTCCCACTAACGGGGCGAATTGTAATACCCGATTAAAATGTTCTGGGATAATGCGGTTGGGTGATACACTTAGGAAGGTTCTGAGAAACTGAGTTCGCCACTTTGTAGATTTAGTGAAATATAAAAATACTCAGTCTCAATTCAATACGGGAGGTTTCATGTTCGTCCACCTCGAGCATTCAAAATGGCGGTAACCCCACATGACCTATCGTGTCATTAGTGGCCCACCATTCTGGAGGTTCGTGGCATTAGAATTAGTGCTTTTTCGTTTCACCTCGATTATCCAAAATGGCGGCAACCCCACATGACCTCTCATGTCATTAGTGGACCACCATTTTGGAGGGTCGTGAATATACAATTGATCCTAATTTAATTTCTTACCTCGATCATCCAAAATGTCAGAGACCTCACATGACCTAATTGTCATTCATGGGCCACCATGTTGGGGGGTCGTGGATATATAATTCTTGTATTTTGTTTCCACTGATTTAATTTATTTTACGGGATTTAACGTGATAAATGTGAGGCATCCATGGCCGTGAATAAAAATATATTTTGTTACCCGTATTTGATGCATTCATTCTAATTGTGTGAATATCATTTGTCAATCCTTGTTCAGAGTCTTCCTAACCCTACCCCTCTCTGTGTTGGGCTAGTGGGGGGAAAATTAAATAATATGGAGTGGTTCGAGGCCACTTCTTTGAACCAGTAATTCTCAAGTCAGCAAGGGGCAAAATAATTTGATCGAATTGAATTCGCGACCTTTTGTTCGTTTAGGGTTGTAAAGTTGACAAACGATCTGGCGCCCTTCAGGCATTAATAAAATCAATCCAAATTAGGTTCTTTGGCTAATAAACCAATAAGTCATTAGTCTGTAAATTCAATTGGCCCATAAACCTTGAATAGAATAATATCAATAAACCTTAATGAAAAACTCAAGCAGAAAGCTAGGTTATAATATGTATTTTTATCGTCTTGTTTTCATTATCAGAAAAAGTGGGCGTTCTCTAAAAGAAAGGTCGATAGCAAATTTTTAGATCTAATTCAGGCAAACAGTTTTGTTATTGAAAATTTTATTGTACCTTGTGTCATTTTTACAAAAATTATTCTTCGGATTATGATCAGAATGTAGTAATTCATTACTTATTGTGCGATCAAAAATTGAATAATTTTCCTTTTATTGCAAAAACTGATTGGGATGAATTGTTCGAATTTCCGAGTACTACAAACAGCCGTACAAAGAATTTCTGTATATGGAAAAAAATTGTCTTGAAAATGCTCTAACATTTCGAATTTGTATCCAAAATAGCTGGTTATGGAACACGGACTTTCTTTTTGGCCCCTGAAACTGTGTGCTAAATTGCAAGTGATTAGTCTTCCAAAAGTTATTTGGTATACAAATGACGACAACGACAGCACAGCTGGGCACAAAGCACCTGAACTACATTGCTGAAATACATGTATTTCAGCAACATGTAGTTCAAATACATCATAGGGAAAATACAGATCAGCTGATGTAGTTCAAATACAGCTACAGAATACATTTGAATATTTTGTAGTTTCATCTGAAATACATGTAAGAATTGTATTTTATTTTTATAAATTGAATGTTCATAGTCGCATCGACTGTCAGGGTCATTAGCGAATGTACTATGTGGTGAATTATAAACTGTAGGGTATCGGTGGGGTAGTATAGCAAGGGACAGAAGCGAAGCTTTCTGAAAACACATCCAGGATCGCTTCCTGCCTCGGGAATCGAACCCGCGCCATCGTGGCTGCTAAGGCTGCTGCGTTGGAATATGAGGTAAGCACGGTACCACCTGAGCTACGATGACTCCCAGAACTATATTTTGTAGATGAAGTATTCAGTGTATTTTTTTAAAAATGCTTTCTAATATCAGCATATAAAAATTATATTATAAATCCCTGGAGTGTATAATAAGCCTAGGAATTCCATGGTCAATGAGTGGGAGTACAGAAGAGTGACAAAGAGGGCTAGCATCATTCTAAGGGGTAGGGGCAGTGGAGTCCTGAAGTGCGTAGAGATGCGCAGTAGAGATCTGAGAAGCATACGTGCGATATGTAGGGATGCACAATAGGTGATATTACAGGACTCTACTGTGCAGCCCTGTACATTACAGGTCTCTACTGCGCAGCCCTGCACATTACATGGCGCGAATGCACAGCTTAATGTACCATATAAAGGGACTGCGCAGCTCTATGTACTGCAAGACTACACTGTGCAGCTATGAGTGCCCCATGTTATGCAGAACTTAGTGTGCCGCTCTACACATCATAAATCTATACGCATTGCGCAGCTCTATGTACCGTATTGTATGATCCTACATTCCCCCCCCCCCTCAAATTGCTTTCCGCTCTTTCCCCTCCGAACCCCTCTCCTAGCCGCCACACACCGTCCCTCCTCTCGTCATCATCATCATTATCTCCTCTCTCTTTCTCGCTACTCCCTCTCCTTGTCACTCTTTTGCACTCCCACTCTTTGATAATAAAATTCATAGTCAATTCTTACATGTATTTCGAATAATATTTCAAAACACTGAAATGTATTTTGTAGCTGTATTTGAACTGCATCAGCCAATTGTATTTTCCCAGTACTTTTTCACAATACGAACTACGAAAATGGCGGCTTTCGTAGCCTGCGAAGCGGGGCGAAAGTGGGGCTATGCAGGGGAGCGGGTTCGTAATAAGAGGCTTGGAAACTCTAGGGTTTGTAAAGTAGTTTCGTGCCCACATCGCAGCCGACGGAAGGCGCCATTTTCGATGTCCTTTTTGTGAAAAATAGCATACACGGGGGCTACGCCCGACCCATCGTGCAGCCAACTTCATGGTCGTTTGCATTCGCTCCACGGTGGCCTTCAAAGAAGTTGAATGCTATTCTCAGGTACCCCAAAGTTATGAATAGGAGTTTGTCTTGAATGCTTCTGGTGAACCATTTTTGATGAAATTAAAATAATACCCTGAACGGATTTTTTTTGCCTGGAAAAACCTATTTGAACTACTAAAAATCAGTAAAATACTATTTTCAAGTTAATAAGACAACAAAGTTAGGTTTATATGAAGGAGTTATATGTCAATTAGAATCACTAACGAGAAGGTAATCAATGGAGAAACAAAAGAAACGATTTTTTTTAATTCAAATCAATATGTTTAAGAATATTTCATCAAAAAATTCGTATAGATATTGTTCGAGTTTAAATAATAATTTCTTATAAAAACTATAGTCAGTATAATATACATAATATTTTAATGTTATTGTAGAATACATAATGTGTAATATACAATGTACTATAATTCATAACAGCTATATAATAATTTTATTATAATTGAACGTGCCTAGTGTTATATTCACGTAAAGCTTTAAGTAAACGTTCTGCTTAGTCAGAGTTTGACTTTTTCACTTTATATTATTTCCATATTTTGTTTTAAGTCTGCATGAGAAGATTTTACGGCTTATTCCAAGTAAAATCCTAAGCCTTTATTATTTTGTTTACAAAAATCTTCGATGTGAAAAAATACTGTTGATATACTTCATGAAATTTGCTCATCCGTGAGTAATTTTGTTTGTATGTAATATGTGAAATGTTTTGAAGCATTTAAAAATGTTGTCGATTCCTGTTTTTCAATTGAGTTAAAACCAGGATGTCTTGAAATGATAATGATATTCGGAGAGTGTTATCTAGATTTAGGCATAAGAGTAACATAAAGTTCACGTAGTATTTTTTCACATCGAAGATTTTTGTAAACAAAACAATAAAGAATTAGGATTTCACTCGGAACAAGCCGTAGAATCTTCTCATGCAGATTTAAAAAAAATATGAAAAAACCATCAAGTGAAAAAGTCAAATTCTAACTATACGCAGAACGTTTACTTAAAGATGTACGTGAATATAACAGTAAGTACGTTCAATTATAACACAATTATTATATAGCTATTATATATTATTGTACATTGTATATTACACATTATGTATTCTACAATAACATTAAAATATTATGTATATTATACTTATTATGTATATTATACTTACATTATTGATTACCTTCTCGTTAGTAATTCTATTTTACATATAACTCCTTTATATAAACGTAATTATATATTCTTATTAACTTGAAAATAGTATTTTACTGATTTTTCGTATTTCAAATAGGTTTTTCCAGGCAAAAAAATCCGTTCAGGGAAATATTTTAATTTCATCAAAAATGGTTCTAGACGAGGACGTAGATAACATTGAGCATGCATAGTGTAACGCAGTTTCTCTTTGAATTCATGTTTAGGGGATCCTAGATAATAAAAAAATGCAGGGTGCCAGCTTCTGATAGTATGCGTTTGCCCGGGAGGTGGGGGTAGGAGGTGAGCGCACGGAACGGCGGTATTTCTTACGAATTAATCAGTTAATTTGCAACTTTCTACTCAAATTAAATGTATTTTTCTTTATTTGGGTTTAAATGAACACATTTTCACCAAAATCTAGTGATAAACTCCGTAAAAATCTCATATTATCCCTTTGCAACAACCCTGAAGTATTAATATTATTCCCAGAGCGGCACGTGTACAATGCGCATTTTGTGAAGATTTCGACTCACTATTGGAATTTGAAAAATGCATCAGTGGATACAGAAATAATACCTATAGTACGAAAAAAATACCAAATGCACGAAGTTTCAGAATCTCAGTGATAAAGTTGCCTACATTAAATATTCTTTTTCTATCTGCTAGTACAAAAAGTTTGTAAAGGTTAGCTAAATCTATATTTTCGCATTCTTTTAAATAAAATGATCTCATTGACGAATACATTGGACATCTAAAAAATAAGTGCCACAAGTCTTCCTTTTCGTTGAGGTTACACAAGGAGCAGTTATGCCTAGGATCAATTACAGTCGTATGATCTTTTGTAGTAATTTTAATTACGAATTTCGAGGAAGTCCGTAACTGAATCATTATACGCTTGATATAGAGAGGGACACGCGCTTTCAGGTAAATGTTAACCGACCTAAGACTTTCATAAAAAATATTTCTATAAATCAAGCTGAAGTTACTTGAATTCATCCGTTGTATATCCTGAGAGTTAAAAAACTTCTGTATATTAACAAGCATGTTTGGAATTTGCATCTTAAACTCCCTCCTATCAATGTCCCTCCAATTAATGTGAATATCAGCCCTGACTAGATAAAAATTTAATTGCTTAAGCCAGTTGTAGTTTAAATTTTTTGTTCCTAAAGTGCAAATAAGACGTTTCAAGCACATACTAGGTAAGCGCGAATCTTCCATATCTGAAACCTAAGCGACCCAGTTAAGAGCCATCTTGATTACCCGACAGGAAATATATTGTAACCCTAGTTCGAGTCTGATCACAAAATCAGGAGTGCCTTTGCTTAAACGAAATAAGCCTTTATAGAAGCGAATTTGTGCTTTTTACAGTCTTTCTAATTGTCCTAAGCCCCAGATATGGGCCGCATATAACAACGAGCTATTCACAAGAGAGTCGTAAATTTTGGTAATCGAATGCCACGCGTTACATTTTGATTTCAGGATAATATTTGTAGCTGAAGCAGAAGCCAAGTTAGCTCTACTTATTGCTGCATAGGCAGCTTCATTAAAAATGACAGTTTTTGAGAATGGCACTCCAAGAAAAACAAAATTGTTGACTATTTCTAAGGGATTTCCTTCAAATTTGATATCCAATAATTTAGCACCTAATCTTCCCCTTTTGAGAACAACAACTTTTATTTTAATCTTATTTACTGTTAGTTTATTAAGAAGGCAATATACACTAAGGGCCGCCAATTTTTTAGATGCGTCAATCTTTGTTTCAGCAAAAATAACTATATCATCAGCACACATGATTATAATGACATTCTCAGACTCAAATATTCTAATTCCTTCCAGTTCTTTCGCTCTAAAAAATTCCTCCATGTCAGAGGTGAAGAGATTAAAAGATTGTGGGCTCAAGGTTTCCCCCTGAAACACACCCTCCGTTATCTGTATTCTGTCAGAACATTCGTCATCTACTTTAACACGTGTGTTCGCCAGATCATATAAGTTCTTCGTAATTCTAATAAATGTTGAACTCACGCCTAAGCTGTGAAGCTTATGCCAAAGCAGATAGTGATTCACAGATGGAAATGCTCTAGTGAAGTCGACAAAAATCGCACAAAAATTTGCATGATATTTTGGGCTAATGTATTTAAAATAAATATATTGTCTATGCACCCCCTCCCTCTCCGGAAACCGGCCTAACATTCTGGTATTATTTTACATTCATCCTCCCAATGCTCCAATCTCGAAGAAAGAATTTGTGTAAAAATTTTTGGTAAGGAATTTAGTAGAGCGATCGGACGATAATTATTAGGATTGCAAGGGTCTTGTTTTTTATAAAACATAAGCGTTAAAGATTCCGCCCAGCCACCTGGGATAGTCTCCTCATAAAAAACTTTATTAAACAAAGCTTCAATATAATGAATCTAGTTCTCTGGCAATGCTTTGTAAAAATTATTATTTATTCCATCCGGCCCAGGGGCCTTATCTAATTTAGCATTTCTAATAGCTCTTTTAACTTCTAAATATGATATATCTTCGTCAAGTAAAGGATGTCTTGCATCAATAAAAATCGTAGGAACTATAGTACATGCAGGTAAAATTGATTCAAAATAACTTGCCCAACTAACTATGTCTGAGGGAGTAAACGGTTTTTTTGAATACCGATATTTTTTAACGGTTTTCCAAAAGGTTTTACTATCTTTGACATTTTCTAGGGCATTTAGAGTATTCTGATTAAATTCAAACTTTTTTTTGATGGATCAAGTTATTTACATAATTAGTCTTAGATGGGCCAAACTTGGTACCCATCATGTCACATTTTTTGCGCAGTCCTGAATAGTTTTTATTAAATTATTATATACGGTATCGGAATCTGAATCTAAAATATTAACCGCTATATTACGTGAACGATACATGGTCTCTTGAAAATCAAAATATTTATCTTGTTTCCAAATATAATATGTTATTGGTGAGCACGTACGCTTATTGGTTTGAATACTAGGATTTGAGTCTAGAAATAATAAAACCAGGATCGGAAAGTGGTCGGACATAGATACAGTATGATCAACTTTCAAATCGAAGAGTAATGCTAAAGCTTCAAAATTACACCAAAATATGTCAATAACACTCTACCCTGCAGATGAAACGAAGATAAACTTTGCAGGATTGTCGCTAAATGATCTACCATTGATTAATATAAAATTATTTTCCTCCGTTAAGTTGACTAGTTTATGGCCTTTTATGCTGTGTGATTCATCTAAGCTACTTCTTTCCCTATCTACGTTAGTAAGTGGTAAAAAGTCACATAGGCTCTGTCCGAGATTACCTACTCTACAATTAAAATCCCCATAAATGCATATTAGCATTCTAGCATACTTAGTGACTACGTTTCTTATTGTATCGTCCCATAAATCGAGTACATAATCAATATCAATAGCGGGTTTAAAATAACAAATTCCTATTATACATGCATAGTCAGCCTTAGGAATCCGAAATAAATCCAGTACTCTGATTTATCAATTAAATGGCATTGAAAATTAGTTTTTTCTAATAAAAAGGGCAATGCCCCCGCTCGCTCTACCTTTTGAGTAATTTTTTATGGCGCTGGAATCAAAACAATAGAAATCATTGACATCAAAGGGGTTGAATGGACCATTATAAGTTAACCAGGTTTCTACTAAGCCAACCAAGAATAGATTTCTAATGTTTATATTTGATTTTAAAAAGTTACCATATCCATGACAGTTCCAGAAGAGGCATCTCGTTATATCACAGGTTCTAAGCGAGATAGGATTACTAGCCAGTAGTTCTAGGCAGGGTTTTTCGAGTGATGATTGTTCATTTGATTCCTTTTGCCCGTATTTAAAAAATTGTGTAGCGTTCCGGACGGAGGGCTGGTTGCCTTGCGCTTCGCCGAGGGGTCCCTCGAAGGAGTCGATGGTTGGCCCTCTTCCGCTAGTGCACCGTCCTTATCGACATCCGTAAATAAGCTGGAAGGTAGCTTCGAAATTGTGTTGACGTCATATATTTTGCCATCAACATAACAAAAATTATATACCAATGACGATCTGATGCCCTTGGCATTGGATAAAAGAAATTTCTTCTCTTTAAAAAAGCGAAGTTGGATTAAGATGGGACGATGATAGCCGGTAAATCTTTTTCCAATACGCTTTACCGCTTCCAAGTGTACATCTTCTGGTGAGAACTTGAAATCATTCGTGATGAAATTTTTATAACAGGGTCGATATTCTCATCATCCTTTTCTACGGTACCAAAGACCAAAGGTTATTCTTTCTGATCTCTCTTTCCAGGAATTCGATTTTATTTTCCTGTCCCCAAATGATGGATTTCAGTTCCATTTGCTCCTCTTTCAAGGTTCTGTTTTCTTCAGTCAGCTGATCTAATTTGTTGTTGACCGAGGCGATCGATGCCTCTAGCGACTTTAATTTATCCATCTGGCTAGAGAATTGCTTTTCCGATAGCGTTGGCATGTCGCTCTGATTTGATTTGAGCACAGTTAACCAGGTGTCACTAGAGTAGAATAAGCCACAGAATTTTGCAAAGATGTAAAAAATGAACGAAATAAGAGGGACCGATCAACTTTTTTGTGAAGAAAACACTACTGTCGCAAGATCACTTTATATCCAATCGTTGAAAGCACTTTATGCATTCTGAAAGTAACCTTTTTGAAAGCAAATAGAGAAAATAGCCGGAGCAAAGCACTGCGCGTACGAAAAGGAGAAAAAAATATATGTCTATTAAAACATTAGATTAAAATAGATTAAAAGATTAGAAAAGAAGTTAAAAAAATACTTTCTCGTTTTTTGAAAATATAGAAAATAGAATCTGCCTGATTTGAAACAGTTTTTGGTCCCATATATAAAATGTAAAATTTGAAATATCTTTAATTAGTACACAAATATACATAAATATACGTATTCACATATATGAATTCAAATTAAAACCGTAAATTAGGTCAGTAATCACAGGTAAACTCAGGTAGGATGATTCATTTTGCACGAATTTTTGAAATCTAAATGTGCTAACCCAATAATCAGTGACATTTAAAGAGAAAAACGTTTTGAAAAAATTGAAATCTCTTAATATTTAAAACTCTCACGTAGGGAAAACTGAGTCCATTCTTCAAAATGAGATAAACTTTTCTCAAACATAATCAAAATCTAACGCATATGTACAGATAGAAGCAGCTTTTCACTCACTGAAGAGAGTGAGCATGCCCAAAATTGATAGTTTAACAGAAATAAAATAGTTTACATATTTGGGCACGATATTTTTCGACATTCACTTGTGGTCTGCTAATCTTATTAATTTGATGTTGAAATTATTTTATTCTTCTTTAAGTTAAGTTATTTAAATTCTTTATAAAATAAATCCAGAATTGGAGCCATTTCGTCAATTTCTTGAGAAGATCTTACATAAGTAGTGCGAATTTCAAAGTTTTCTTGAATTTTCAATAAAATCTAAAAATAATAAGCCCCTTAAAGTGTTCTTATCATTATCTTTAAGTTTAATTTATATATAGTCGTATTAACTTATCAGCATAATTGTGTATTTTTTTTTTTTTGCATGGTGCAATTCTTTAAAGCTGGAACAATAAAGTACGTCAAATTCGTTTGAAAATTCTAGAGGCCATTTCATCTGTAGGACAATTATAATACTAAAAACAAAGTGGATGCAATATACTTTTTTATATGATTTTGAATAAAGTGTTATTTCTCACAACCTACCTCGTATAATTTTTTTCGAAATTATTGAAAAAAATTTGTCACGCTATTACGGTATTATTTCGTGAATGTACAGAACAAGAACAGCATTTATTTGGAAAATAGCCCCATTGGGGCCACAAAGATGGCCCCTGACATTGATTAGAATTGAAGAAGGATCCTTGTTAGGGGCCTCATCAAACTTTCTTTGACGACCCCCAACAATCTTGCGTAACCATGTGCCTGAAGTTCCAAACGTTCAAATGAACGAAACGAAAAAAAAAATTTTCTCAATGTTGCCTAGCCAAATCAGTTCAGGAATGCATAAAAGTGAGTATTATACAATAAAATCTAACGATAACAACCAGGGTAAAACGCCCTCAAATGTTAATGCAGATAGGGCCAACACACAATGTGTAGAAAGACCGCCTGTATACACTTTTTTCTCGAATTAAACATAGTGTTAAATTACTTAGTCATAAAACAAGTTTCTTTAGTGGGATAAGTATCACCGGAAAAGATATTTAAAACCACACTTGGTTTTTTAAAATCACAAAATCATCAAAATGACCGCCCTTATACACTTTTTCTCGAATGAAAAATAGTGTTAAATTACCTTGTCATAAAACAAGTTTTTTTTCAGTGGTAAAAATATCACTGGAAGAGATGTTTACAGCTATCCTTAGTTTTTCAAAATCTCAAAATCATCTGTTAAATATCTTTTTCTATAATTTGCGAAAAAGTGCCAGTTTTTCCACCTGTTTTTGGTGTAAAAAGTGACCGATTATTGGTCGATGACGTGGCGCATGCGTAGTGCCGACCTTTCTGGGCAACAGTGAAAAAAGTGGACGGACACAGTGGAAAAAGTAAATGGACGTAGTGACAAAAGTGAGGCACAGTGGAAAAAGTAAATAAAGTGCAAACTACTTCGTGTTACTCCGGGTGTGTTCGTGATGCCTCGGGCGTGCTTGTGCATCGTGCACAGCCAACTTAATTCTATTTTCCGACTCCGTCCCTAACCTAAAAACGCCGTCAGTTTCTCCGAAAATACGGTGTTATTGTTGCGTCAATCGACAAAAAATCGCCTTCTTTTTACACAAAAAACAGGTAAACAAAAACTAGCACTTTTTAAACAAATTATAGAAAAAGTATCGTGTCCCACACATTGAAAAAGCGACGATTTAAAACTCGTGTGATAGCCACCCTCGCTCCGCTCGGGTAGCTAACTTCACACTCGTTCTAAATCTCTCGCTTTTTCAACTTGTAGCACAATATACTATTGTCGGTGATACTTTTCCCACTGAAAAAACTTGTTTTATGACAAGGTAATTTAATAATATTTTGAACTCGAAAAAATTGTATAAGGGCGGTCATTTTGATGATTTTATGATTTTGAAAAACTAAGGGTGGTTTTAAATATCTTTCCTGGTGATACTTTGCCCACTGAAAAAAATTTGTTTCATGACAAGGTAATTTAACACTATTTTTTTTTTTAAATGTATAACGCGGCCATTTGTACATTGTGTGTTGGCCCCATCACCATTAACATTAGAGAGTGTTTTACCTTCTAAAAATCAATTATCGTATTTTTTTCTTCATTCCGTTAGGCTAATTGCAGAAAAAAAAATCTGCCCGCTTCGCGGGCACATTCTCATCGCGCGCTTCGCGCGCGGCTCGCTTCGCTCGCAAGTTTGAGCGCGCCTAGGGCGCGCGACTGTTGGATCTCGCGCTTCGCGCTCGATCATATATTTATCTCGCGCTTCGCGCTCGATTATGTATTCACCTCGCGCTACGCGCTCGGGCGTATTCACATCGCGCTTTACGCTCGATTCCTCTAGATCTTTGAACTTCGTGTTCGACTTCGATGAAAAGAAAAAGTTTATTTCTGAATATTAGAAAATTATCAAAACCTCTACATATGAAGTGATTGTTAAATTTGTTTTTATTTTAGACTGAAAAGGAAATTTATTTACTCAAGGTTCTATCGACCTTAAGGAACACATTCTCATCCAGATACTCGCGCTTCGCGCTCGATATTTGTTTTCAAATTCATTTGAACCTTCCGTTCCACGCTCGGTTCTGTGCACCGTATAATAGAAACAAAAAAGTTTGAGCGCACTTACGGCGCGCGATTTGGGCGTCGCGCTTCGCGATTTGTATTTGATTTCAAATCAAGAATAATTATATAAATTAAGCGACAAATTTTATTAGTTAAAATGTTATTTTAGATTTTCCGTTTTTCAAAAAAGTTATTTTTTTCATTTTGAATATATTCTTACGACGAAAATGGATTTTTCCAAAGTTTTCCAAAAATTTGATTTCTTTTACTGTCAATGTTATTTTCACGAATAAAATAAAAACTACGCGTCCTATCGAAACATGATGAATAACAAATTTGTACCTCTTCTTTGAATGAACAAATGTTGTCTTGGTCATGTTTTTCGTAGCTTGTGTTACTCGTCTAAAAATTTATTTTTTCTATTTTCAATGCTGTTTTTTATTAATAAAACAAAAACTACGCGTCATATCAAAAAGTGGATAATAACAAATTTGTAGATCTTTTTTAGGTGCATAATTTTGGTCCAGTCATCTTTTGTCGTATCTTGCATAGTTTCACAGCAAAATGGAATTTTTGATTTCTCATTATTTTGTTGTGCGATCAGAATTTAAATTTTTTATTTTTTGAAAAATTCAAAAAGTTATTATGAAAATATTGTAAGGTGTTCAAAAATCAACGTTTTTCTTCTCTTGACTTTTTTTCATAACGTGCGTTTTTCGGCTTAAAATGTTCATTTTCGTTTGTTTTTTGGAATTTTGAAAATGCTATAACTCTGGTAATTTTTT
This sequence comes from Andricus quercusramuli, assembly GCA_932178445.1. Lineage (NCBI taxonomy): Eukaryota > Metazoa > Arthropoda > Insecta > Hymenoptera > Cynipidae > Andricus > Andricus quercusramuli. The sequence continues at coordinate 154,222 of CAKNXH010002269.1, read as the reverse complement.
TTTTATCTGAAAAAGTCATTAGGATATTTTTTTCCTCTTTTTGCTTAATACTAACAACCGTCCATAGAATTTCCAAATCTTCAAAAAAAGTGTTCTCAAACATTTTCAAAATGTGCTCACTTTTTGAAATTTCATCCGAAATAGCTGGTTAACGAACTTGTTCTTTCTTTTTAGGCCCTAAAAAAGTGTGCCAAAGCACAACCCAATCTGATTATTTTTTCGAAAGTTATCGTGCCTACAGACAGACAGACAGACAGACAGACTGACAGACACCTTGGTAAAAACCTTTTTTTCTGGCTCAGGGGGTCTCAAAACGTGGAGATTTGATGAAAACCGATCAAGTCAAATTTTACATAAAACCAATACCTTCTCATTAGAATGAGAATGTAAAAATTAATTTTTTCATCATTTCGTTCATTTGAACGTTCGAATCTTCAGGTTACATTCCGTAATCAAACTGTGCGCGTATTTCACTGTTTCACTGTATTTCGCTACATTCATTCAGCGCGCCAAGGCCCCTATAACATCCGCAAAGGGTTATCAATATTTATACATCTAATATTTTAAGAAATATCTGTTTCTTTCCCATTTTCGACTCCTGCGTTTATGAAATTCGAATCGTGAGTCCAAAACTTCACAAAACCCGCATTGTACATGTGCCGCTCTGGGAATAATTAATACTTCAAGGTTGTTGTGAAGGGATAATATGAGTTTTTTACGGAGTGTTTCACTAAGATTGGTAAAAGTATCTTTAACTAAACATAAATAAAGAGAAATACAATTATTTTGACTGAAAAGCTGCAAATTAACTGATTAATTCGTAAGAGATACCGCCATTCCGTGCGCTCACCCCCTACCCCCAACCCCCGGATAAACGCACACTATCAGAAGCCGGCACCCTGCATTTTTTTATTATCCAGCACCCCTTGAACATGAATCCGAAAAGAAACTGCGTTACACTATTTATGCATGCTCAAGGTTACCTACGTACTGCACTATCCCCCAGAAGCATTCAAAACAATCTCCTATTCATGACTTTGAGGTACCTGAAAATAGCATTGAACTTTTTTAAAGGCCACCGTGGCTCAGTTTCGCCCCTTGCCACGTAATATACTAATAGTGAATTAATAGATTTAATACTTTCACGATTATTCATTATAATAAATTTGAATTTTAAATTTTTAAATGAAAATTTTAAATTTCAAATTTTGAATTTGAATTCATTATAATGAATAATCGTGAAAGTATCAAATCTGTTATTAAAGAATTCTACGGGGAGAGTTTTTTTATCAAAACAAATACTTTTAGTAAGCTCAGGTCTTCTCAAGCTAAGCTACTAATATCTTTAGCTTTCTTAACACAATTTAGGCTCCACATTGGACCGCATATCATTTGACCAATCCCAACGGATTAAATATTTTTGCACTGAGAAACAAAAATTAAAATTTGACAAATAACTTCCAGTAAAGCACGCACTTTTAACTAATACAGTAAAAAACATCTATAACCATCCTCTCAGCAATGAAATGATTTCAGCCTTAACAAAACAAGAAAAAAAGGTATTAAAGAACTCAATCAGAATAAAGACATCATGATATTACCAGCCTACGAAGGCAACACAACAGTAATACTGAATAAAGAAGACTATAACAACAAAATCATGGACCTCCTTACCGACAGAACTTCACGGACTTCCAAAAATTCACAAAAACAACATCCCACTCAGACCGATCGTCATCGCAATAAACTCACCAACTTACAACCTAGCACGCTTTCTCGCCAAAAAACTTAAGCCTTTCACAGAAAACTCTATCACACACATTCAAAACTCTTTTGACTTCATCAGAAAAATACAACAGATTCACATTCAACCCCAAGACATCCTAGTAAGTTTCGACGTAGTATCTCTCTTTACAAAAGTTCCAATCTCTGATACAATCGATATTGTCAAATCCTTCACAAACTTATCCTCCAATCTCACACCTTTAATAGAACACTGTCTCACTAATACCTATTTCTCTTTCAATAACCAATTCTACGAACAAACCTCAGGAGCAGCAATGGGATCTTCAATCTCACCTGTAATAGCCAACATTTTTATGGAATATCTAGAAACTAAAATCTTTAACAAATCCAAGGTTAAACAGGAATTTTGGTGCCGTTACGTTGACGACACTTTTGTCATCTGGAGACATGGACTAGCAGTATAAATTAAATATATTAATTGAATCCTCAGAAACTCAGAAAAAAATTATATATAATAAACTCGCGAAACTGTATACATATTCCAAGTCAGTAGAAATATTTTATGTATGCCAGGTGGATTACGCATATGTATTTCATAAATCTGACGTTTTTATAGATGACAGCGAAAACTAGAACAAAAAATAATCATTTTTTTGTTGCAGGTGTCGTTTTAAATTAAGAAAGTGTGTTAAAAAACTTGGATTTAACAAGACAAAATTCAATTGACAAAATTTGTTGCATTTGTATAAATTCTTTGGCAACGCGTCGCTTCATTCCAATTGACACGTGTAGATCGAGTCTAGATCCCGAGTATCTAACCGTCTCAGGCATAGTAAATGGACAGGGCCGAATTTGTATAAGGGCCATCGGGCCGCGGTCCGGAGCCCCCATTTTTGGGAGTCCCCCACAACACACTACAAAATGCACACACTTCTGCATCGGCTCCTACTTCGATGACCTTTTTTTTAGAAGCCAGCGAGGAATAACATTTCTTGAGTCTGCTGAAGGGCCCTCACATTTTAACCAGTACGGAGCCACCGCAACCCTAGTTGCGGCCCTGTAGATAGATTTTTTGATGTAGGAAAAAACGCCACTTCACTGTTTAAATGAAGTAATACGAGTTATATTTGTCTATATGACGCGAAGGCTGGAATCTATATAAGTTCAGCTAGTTTAAGGTCTTTGCAGTTTAAGTTCAAGAAAGTCGCCAGAAATCAGTCTCTGCTTGGAGAAAAATGAGAGTTGTTAATTTTTTCTTGTTATTCTACGCGCTAATATTTTTTTGCATTGCTGTTCGTAAGTAGAATATAATATGATACTAAAACAACCATACATTAAAATATCTTACATTCAGATATCGACTATATCCAAAATTTCGCATTTCGCTTGGTACAGTTGAAACATATGTTTATTATCATTGTACGTATTTTGCGAAATACTTTGTTCAGGGTGCGGCAAAACATTTAGTTATACAGTTTGGCAGCTGAAAGAGGCCACATGTTTTGATACGGAAGGGAATAAACGTGCAGCAACATTTTTCTAACATATGTTATCAGGTAATTGATTTTATCGTTACGCGTGAAGATTGAATATGAAATTGTTAAATCGAGTTTGCCAAAAATGTAATTTCATCCTTTGTAATTAAAATTTTCTTTAAACTTATTACAGCTAGAACTAAAATTTTTTCCGACATATGTTACAAACTTTAATATTCACGTGTAACAAATAATAAAAATTAATAAGGCTTGAACGGAAATTTTGGCAAAAATGTTAGAAAATTTTCATTAAAACACCACGCGTAGGCCAACATATGTTTCAAAAATTTATCTTTACAATAAATATTTCTTTCCGCCTCTGCATCTAAAACTTTCTATTATATTGTGCTGTTGCGCATGCGTCCACCAGAAGTTTTATCAAAACTTACCGGGGAATTATCATAAATTTCCATAAATTTCATTAAGTTACCACAAATTTCACAAATGTTTACAAACTTCATTAATTTCCATAAATCTCCACAAATTGCATAAATTTCCATGTAATGAATAAATTTTCGTAAACATCTCAAATTTGTATTCCCTTAGTTTTTCATAAATTTATAAAATTTTTATTAATTTCTCAAATTTATAGAAATTTATCGGAATTTATGAAGTGGACGCATGCGTAATAGTTTAGGCAATAATTTAGAAATGGCATTAGCCTGAGAAGCATGTGTGGGTTGCCAAAAAATGTCGTATTGGGTATTAGGGCAACCAAAAAAAAAACAAAAAAATTAATTGCTTCAATGAGAAGTAGCAAAAAATTATTGTTATTTTGTAACAATTCTTTTGCTCAGAAATATTGCTGATACCACCGATATTTTTTCTGTAATACACTCATACAGCATATATTTTTGGGATGAGGTCAAAGGATTACTTTTCGGTTAATAAAATCGCATGAAAAATTATGGCCCCTTATGTTCATGAGCATGGGGGGGCCAACTCAATTTTTAGCATACACGAATTTCTTGAAGAGTTAGCTGCCCTTGCGAATCACCTACTATCCAAGCATGCATACTGAAAAATGGCAAATTCTTTCTTTTCTCTGCCTAATTATAGGCCAGGTAAAACAGTTCGGGACAGTTAGGAACCATCCCAGCATAAAACAGAAGTTTTTCGACGTTTTAAATTTTCAAATATCTAAAGTTAAACTATTTATTTTTTAGTATTTTAGCTCGACGCCTCCATTCAATATGAGTCTATGTGCTGACAGCGCTCTGTATGAGACTATTCGATCTGGCAGCTCATTTATGAATATGTGCGGTAATTTACCGCACCGCTACTGCTGAGCTTTGGTTTCAGGAAACCTACGATATTAGGTATAGGCCCAGCAAAACTGTTATCAAAGTTATCAAATGTTATCTGCAAATACCCAGACATTTCTCAAATTGAAAAAAATGTCGATAAATTTCTCATATTCCAACCAATTTCAAGAATTTTCACAAAATTCCACAAATGTTGATGAATTTCTCTACATTTTTGAAATTATGGCCAGAACGCTTATGCATCCGGCAGAACTTTTCACAAAATTTCAGGTCATTCAATCAAATCCTTTAATTTTGTTGAATTTCTTGAAATCCATTTATTTCCTATTGAAAATGGATATTGATGACTTTCTGAGAATATTACATTACCTTACATTTTGTGACATTAATATCCAGTGAATTTTCGGCGCATAATTTAACAAAAATGTTAATGTTTTCTTCAAGTTTTAAGCAGTCCTGGATATTATCGATTGGAAAAAACAATTGAGCACACGCACCTGATGTGGGAGTAAATAAAACTGAAGAGTAGCTATTGTATTCACTCAAAAAAATGTCTGATTAAATTAATCAGAATTCTCGTTATTTTAATCAGAATTTCTGGTTAATTTGAAAGGAATTCAGGTTAATTCAACCATAATTCTGGTTAGTCTAACCACCGTCAATTATATAAAAGTTTAAAAGATTGAGAAGTTTGTTAGGCACATCAAAATTTCTCACTTTATCTATAGTGAGACTATGATTTATACAGCCAAGGCTTTGGACATGTCCGTATATATGACATCTACATGTTGATGTTAACAAATTATTCTTATTTAGTTTTATTATTTATTACTTCTTATTATTATTATTTCATTTATGATTCATCAGTTGTTATCATAAATTAGTTTATCTATTTTAAGTGCAGTAATTGACCAAAAGATAATTTGAGGACTGGTGCTGAACGAAATTACCTAAATTTAAGTGGCCGCCCTTAATTCGATAATTTTAAGATAATTTAACATATCAATATAATATCACCTTTATTGTAATAACATTTGAAAAGCGTTTTTTGTTGAGATAAAAGAAGGGGGGAATATATAAAAAATGAAAAGTAAAATTATTATTTTTTAAAACGATAACCAGTTTAAAATAATGAACAAACAAACAAAATACGTTTGAACTACGAAAAGAACTTGATCAATTTCATTTCTTTCTCCTACATCGAAAGTGCGCAAAAGCTCTGGTCTAGTAGAAATAAGACTAGTTAAATCTCACTGTACTACAGCAAATTGCATCTTATCTAATAGAATAACAAAACAAGGACAAATATATCCTTTTATAAATTTATCTTCTGGAATCTATCAATCGGCTTTTCTTTCAAATTCTCAGTGTCGCGTTACTGTTACGATGAAGTTCGTAAAATATGCTATTTTCTTCTTCGACCTCAGACCAGAATAGTCCTTTTCTAATCACATAGTGAAAATTATTTTACTTTTTAAATTTCAAATCTGGTTTATACGAAAATTATTAAGATAAAAAAGTTTTTTAATTGGTGTCAGTGTTGTTACTGGTATATTACATGTGATAACTTAGGGACGACCAAACCATGCCTCAATTCGTGCACTTGTATCAAGAATAATGCACAAGGATAGAAATATCGGAAGAGAAGGAGAGCGAAGAAAATTACTGATGATAAGTTCGAAATTCCTTTTCTGGTTCACTTATCTGCTCACTAAAATAATCATAATTTCCTTTCAACTTGGTAATTGTTGATATTCAAATTTAAGTTTTGGCCCCTATCCGTGGCCATTGAAAAAATTCAAAGTCTAAATTTCACAAACATTTGGCAACTACTCATACATTAATCAAAAGAAGTATAAAACGATAAGTGATGGGGATCACTATCTTTACTTTTCATGTTTGGAAATCATATAGGAAAGATTTCAAGAAGGAAGAACCTTGCTAATAAGGTTTTTCCTTATTTCAATTCAGCGAAAGGTTACAGCAATGGAAAACATGATAAATCAGATATTCAGTAAGAGAATGCGATTGTGTGAAATTGTCATCTCTATTGAAACAATGAGAAGACATTATTGTAAAATTTGTACATATGGTACATCACGTCGACCAACAAGTTATACATATTGCTTCACAATGAACGAATTATGGCCAAAATTTGCCAAATAAGCAGAGGAATTAGGGAGTTTTACAGATAAAAGAAGGAACATTTCTCTGCAAACGTGATTGCAGAAAGGCTGCGGAAAAAATACAGGAAGATTTTTCTACCAGGGGAGGCACAATTTAAAGTAAAAATGATAAAATTTTAGAATTTTATATTTCGTTTCTTTCGCAGTTTGACATACACAACCTATTCCTTTGAACACTGGTTTAAGACTTATTTTGCTTTCCTCAGAGGGACAAAGGATGGCCATGTGTTCGAAGTCCATTTAAAATTTCGTCGCATTTCGAATTTAAGCGTTGGACATATCGAGTGCTTTAGGGATTTCCTGATATTATCTCGATAATGTTAAAATCTCTGAAATACTGTTTAGTCCTTGATTTGTTTGATTGAATTCTTTGAAAAAGCATTTAAACATTATTATAAAATTCAGTGCAAACCGTCAGAACTAATCTCTGGAATCTCTCAAAAAAAGCCTGAACCTGTCAGAGATTCTTAGAGAAACAATTTTTTGTAGTTCCTTTGAAACCATTTAAATCAGACGAAAAATTCCCTCAATTTAACCCTCAAAACTCTCAAAAAGCCTTAATAAAGATTACCCCCCCCCCCCACTAGCATTAAAGGAGGCCCAATAATCTAAATTTTTATCTCCAAAAATCTTTGAACAAATTTTACTCTAGCAATTTTAATATAAATCGGTATAAAAGAAAAAAAACTCATCTTCAAAATAGGATTCGGGCTCTGATCAAACTTTAGAAGCCCAGATTCCCAAAATATATTTTCTTCATCGAAATTTGAAACCATCGTTTTTTTATATCAGATGTCTTTGGGATGACATTAGGACTTTCTTTATTTTGGACCAATAGCAAATTTTTGGGGTTCGTTGAGAAAATTCTTTAACAATAATCTTTATATTATATTTTACAGATGGAAGTGATCAGTGGCCACCTGGACAATCTGGGAGTGATCGACGAAGACGGGTAGGTTCTAGCAGCAGGCAGGGTTCTTCAAGTTCTAACCCTCCGAGTTAGTATATTGTAATTTTTTAACTAATAAAAAATAGCTGGTATTCATAACAAAATCCAAATTTTATATCTTAACTACCAATAAATTGTTCTCGCTGAATGTCGTTGGCCCCTGGAGACCTTTAAAACAAGTTTTGAATTTTAACTTACAAAAGTACATTTTCTTTGTAAAGATTCGCAGTTTTGCACACAATTGAAACCCGTGAAAGTTTTAAATTTTAAATTTATTATAATTAATCATCGTGAAGGCATTCAATCTTCTTCAATTACAATGCTATTAAGAAATTTTTGTGCAAAAGTTTGGCGTTTGTGGTTCATTAAATTTCGGGTTTCCCTCCATCATATGAATTGATGCAGATATTTCTAAAGATCACAAAGTTTCAATTATATTGGTTAAAATGCAACAACTGTTGATCTTGTGAGCAAATTCAATAAATAAATTTGAAGCATTAGCATTTTGGCACGGAAAATAATGTTTTTCACTAGAACTGCAAGTTTGATCGCGCCCGGGGGGCGCGACGGTTGGTTCTCGCGATTCCTGCTCGATTAGACATTAGTCTTTAGAAGTAGTAGTAGCTACTGTGATCATTCGAATTGAAACAATAATTGACGTAGTAGGATATTACGTAATAATGGTTTTAACCTCCCCCCCCCCTCCCCCCGAGGCAAGATCATATAGAGATTTAAAAAAAAACCCTCCCCCTTGGGACCCTTACGTAATTAATTAATGGCCCCTTAGTATTTTGGAGCAACTGCATGAGCCTCGTAGACTTCTTTTTGAAGGCTTGGATGGGCCAGGTTCCTCCTGTTCATTTAATTTCTTGTTGCGACAAACAGATTCTGAAATCACTTTAAATCTCGTGTTTCAAAAGCAAACAACTGCGGAATTGTTTTATGTCATAACAACTAGAATATCATCGCCATACTTTTAATGAAAGCTCGACTTTACTGTCCTGACATCGGGTCGGTATTCTTCTTGGATTTTTTCCATGAGATCGTCAAAGGTAAACTAACATTCCTCTGGCTTTTCTTTAAGGTACGAATGAATAAATTCCATTGCTTCATCCACAATTTTGGTGGTTAACAGTCGTGTCGCACGTTCGACCATGGCTTCTTTAGGAGAAATATGTTTTATATGTGGAAAAACTTTAGAAAAAGGTCTGTTCATGCAGCTTGTCAAAAAATGCACGTAAGGGAAAGATCGATTGCTGCAGCAGCAAAACAAGTTTTTGAAGTGTTGAAATTGTCATTAAAAGAAACCTTTATGTATGTTGCTTCAGTCCGCAATGATGATTGGAGTCGTGAAGTAATTGCTCGTATTCAATACGTTTCTGATTTAGTAGCTGCCGACTAGAGCTGGGACTCTCGGTAATCCGGCTACAGCGCAAGATTCGACTTACAGCTGTACCGGCTTACCGAACATGTTACTGCCACTTTGGCTCCCGACTATTCCGGCAGCCGGAATAATCCGGCGACAGTAATTCCGGCGGATTTTCAATGCCGCCTAAAGATTTTCTTTTCCTGATCCTACTACAGACCATTATAGATATTACATACGATAGATTCTAGAATCCCTCGAACATTAACAACTTGAAATAGTTTTATTTACATAGTATTGAATCTTTTTACATTCTCATCTAGAAAAGGTATTAGATTTGTGTAAAATTTGACCCCTCCGGTTTTTGTCGAATTTCCACGTTTTGAGACCCCCTCAACCCAAAAAACAGGTTTTTACGAACGTGTCTGTCTGTAGACTTTTAGTTTGTTAGCAGGATAACTCTCGAAAGAATTGAACGATTCGATTGTCCTTTGGTATACTCTTTAAGTCTCCTAAACTGAAGGTCAAGTTCGTTAGCCAGCCATTTTTGATAAAAATTCCAAAAGTGAGAGAATTTTGAAAAGTTTTGAGACCATTTTTTCCAAAATTTGAAAATGATATTGGCGGCTGTTCATAGTACTCGGAAATTCGAACAATTTATTCCAATGAGATTTTTCGATCAAATTAAAATGTTCAGAGTTACAGCATTTTCAATATCTCAAGAAAAACGAAAATTAACATGCGAATTTAACATGCGAGAATTAACGTGAATAAAACAAAAATCATAATGTTTGAAGGAAAAACTGATAAAACGATGTGCAACATTGTCCTCAATGATGAGAAATTAGAACAAGTTGATAAGTATATATATCTAGGTAGCCTATTCACTAGTGACGGGAAGATAGATCGTGATTTATATTGGCGCATAAACGAGAGTCAGAAGGTTCTCGGTAAAGCAGGGACCATTTTCAGAAGTAAAAATATATCAAAAAAAGCTGAAATGGCAATACATAATTCTATATTTGTACTGACTGTGCAATACGGTAGCGAGACATGTACCTGTCGAAAAAATGATAAGAGTAACAAAAGCGTGATTGGCATGATACCTCTGCGCACAAATTGCAGGAAAACACTAATGGACAAAGTGAGAAGCGAAATAATCATACAAGAATGTGATACAGGAGGGACACTAGTTGACATTTGGGAAAGAAATCAGTTAAGGTGGTTCGGACATCTTGAAAGAATGAAAGATGAACGACTGACCAAACAAGTGTATAAAGGTGATGTGAATGACAGCATGTCCAGAGGTACACCGCCCAAAGAATTGTTAGAATGTGTGAATGAGACCTTAATCCGCAAAGACATAAGAAGCCATATAAACACGAGAGCTTGCATGAAAATATGCAAGGACGTGAAGGAAGCTAGAGAAGTATGCCAGGACAGAAAAGTGTGGCGAAGAATAGTTTGTAAACAGACTGACAATAGAGTGAATGACGCCTGAAACAAAAGACCTTGGATACTAATGGGCCCACGTGGGGAAACACACATAACAATTTTGTGAAGCTCTTCACTTGGGGTGATCGCTGGAGAGATTGATCAGCCACCTGGGTCGGAGCAGTGTTGCGGGACGAACGTGTTATTCAAATAAATAACACGAAAACTCTAGATCAATCTAACAAATCTATACCTTCTTCCCCACATTACTATTTTCTAACCGAGGGAGTCACGCCTACCCCGGAAGAGAAATGTCTTAATGGTATGATAATAATTCATGCTCATGGTACTTGAAAATTCGAATAGTTTATTCCATTTCTACATTCTCATCTTGAAAAGGCATAAGATTCGAAAGGTTAAGTAAATGGACGAAAAAAAAATTTCATACTAAATTTTTACTCGAAGTTATAATTTGGAAAATTATATACTTCATTTTTGAGAGGTTTGTGCACCCTTTACCCGGGGGAAAAAAAACCAGCTAAGTTCGCTCAGAATTTTGACTGGAATTGAAAAAAAATCTTCCGAATTACGAATATATATATATATATATATATATATATATAATTAAAAAAAAAAACTTAAACAACCACCGCAGGGTACCACTAAGAGCAACTACCATCTAAAAGAAAATGTCAATAGCCCCCATTAGAACCGCGGTAAAATACACATATGGCCACGTTTCACAACTGTGGACTAAATGGCTATAGGGAACGACGAAATCACAACGACAGGCCGGCGAAACCCTCGTGTGTCTTGAGAACACGAAGCGACCTAAGGATGGCAGCTTTCTGCATACATCTCGCAAGTGCCTTTCCATATTTTTGGCACGCGGTTATGCCTTTAAGGTTACGAACCAGTGATAAGTTAGCACTTCCGAGAGCACCTATCACAAGGACAATTACTCGTACCGAATATTTTGGTTACAGTCGTTGCAGCTCTCTTTTAAGGTCTTCATACCTCTCAACTTTTTGTGTCTCCTTTGCAGTGATGTTGTATTCGGACGGAGCCGAGAATTCGATCACGATTATCGTTCCATTCTCGGAGTCTTGGAGAACAATGTCAGGCCTCGAGAGCGCAACGGATACTGTTGCCCAAAAATCGTAGTTCCAGAAAATCTGGCAGTTCTTGTTTCGGACAATTGACTCTATATCCCTTGGAGCGTTCGGCAGGGCAGGGTCGCGACCAACACCGTAAGAGCGACAAAGCTGGTAATAAAGTACTCTTAGGGCCGCATTATGTCTATAGATATACGTTGTTCCTGCGTGGGTTGGACACCCCGATAGTATGTGTTCTAGGTACTCAGCGTGTGCATAACACGCTCTGCACCTATCACTGGCAACTTCTTGACATAAAATGCGGGCGCGGTATGCTAAGGTGGAGATTACAACGTCCAGGCATGCGAAAATAAAGCCCTCTGTACCTGAATTGAGCCCTGATGAGCTTGTCGAGTAGCGGTTGGTGAAATTTTCCAAACTCTTATTTCTTTACTTCGGCTCTTAGACGTAAGGCATCTAGATGGAGTAATGCACTCTCCTCACTTCTGATGTTAAAATTCAGGCCAAGGGTCTCGGCCGCTTGCTCCGCGGTTTTGTAAAGGAAAGCTCCTTCGCCAATCATCTCGTGGTTCCTGACCATCTTTAGGAGAGGATCTCTGCCATTCGCAACGATGTAAGCTGTACTTAAAACAATTCGGTTATGAAGACGTCCGCCTTGACGGCGTGAAATGTATAATCGCGGAACTGACGAATTGATATGCAAGCTTTCATGCATATGCATGATCTTACGCGTGGTGACATCAAGGGCCTTAAGCTCGTTCTTCGTCCATTGAACAACCCCAAGCGAATAGAGTAGAACCGGGATGGCAAGCATGTTAGTCGCAGATACCTTGTTCTACGCCGACAGATTGGAAGACCAAATCTGTCGAAGAAGATGCTTGTATCTGCTTCGGAGAGACTCCTTCACTGATGTTGCGTCCTGAATGCGGCTTTGAGGCACGCTCAGGTATGTATAGGTCTCTCCAGTGTTAAAATGTCTAATAACACTTGTATCCACAAGCTCAGGGTCCTTGAAAATGCCAGTAATCTTTCCTTTCTTCAGATGAATGCTGGCACACTTGTCAAAACCAAAGTCCATTCCCATCTCTCCTGTTTAGTTCTTGACGATCTTTATAGCAGATTGAAGTTTGCTCCTACTGGAGGCATAGATCTTCAGGTCATCCATATAAAATACATAGTAACCTTATGCTCGCGCTGATTATTGTCGCCACAGAGGTATCCAGGAGAATTTTGTAGTGCGAGAGATAGTGGCAGAAGTGTAATGCAAAAAAGCAAAGGGCTCATGGTATCACCTTGAAAGACGTCCCTCTGGAAGGTGACGTTGTTCGTTATCAGACGATAATTTCTAGATGAGATAGTAAATCTAGTTTTCCAAAGAGGCATAAATCTCTCTATGCATCTCACTATGTATGGATGTACCTTCGAGTTTGCTAACAGACAGATGATAAGTCTATGAGAGGTTGAATCACAAGCTTTCCGGTAGTCAATCCAGGCCATTTACAGGACGCGCTGATGGCCCGATGGGCTGTAGCGTCTTTACAGACACACCTGTCAATTAGCAAGTTCTCTCGGCAGCCTGCTACACTTGTTTTCGAGCAACGTTATTCGTACATCTCTCGCCATACAGGCTCAATTCGCCGAACAATCCTGTTGTTTAGGACAGCTGTGAAGATCTTATACAACGTGTTCAAGCAAGTTATTGACTGATGGACGTTCCTCCTCAGATTTCATGCGGTTGTCGCAAAACTCCTTGAAGCGGATGATATTGTCAGTATCTTCTTTCAACTCCAGTATTTTCGGGATTGGGTATACCTCTCTCCAAAAATTCTCTACCTCCTTGGGCTTGGGTGGATTTTTTTCAGAAACACAAAGATCGTTGAAGAGGCGCGATGGGTCAGCGAAAAACTGTTGATTCTCCCTAATCCATCTCTCCCTCTTCTGTATTCTCCTCCTTGCGTCAGATAACAGCCGTATTTTGTCAAAAATATGCTGCTTGATCGTCAGCAGCTTTGACTTGTTTAGTGTGTGATTCAAGATCCTTAGTTCTTGGGCGAACTTTCGAACCCTTTCCGTAAACGGTCTACCAGATCACACATTGAACACGGGACGCATTCTGTCTTGGCCGTAAAATTTTCTTGTTCAGTTGATGCAAGCGTCTTCTGGTTTTTTGATCCATCGTCGGTTTTAGCCTTCGATTTGAATCAGCCAAAGCTCTCGCAGCACCATAAACTGAGCAATTGATGGACCAGAGGTCGCACTCTTGCGAGATATCTCCACGAAGGGAGGCATCCATTTCAGCCAGATCTTGGGGCTTAAGAGGAATTTGCATGTTGGTGTTCCTCCTTGTACTGAAATTGCGATCGTCTTCCAGAAGGTGCCTGCTTCCTGCGGTTGGTCTTAATGTCGTTTCATTTTCGTCTACAGCTCGTTCAAGCAGAGGTTGAGGAAGCGCTCCGCGTATATATCCATTTTTCCGGAGGTAGTCGGCTAGATTTCGCAAAGACTCATGCGAAACGTGCTGAAGCTCTGGGTGTTTCTGGCACCACAGAGTATGCATATGCAGCATAAAGCCTCCGCGAACGGGGATAATGCTGGCATCGTAACAGTCTAGCACGTCATTCTTAAGTTCATCCGTCCACTAATTGTGGGCGTTTCGCCGTTTCGGCGTCGTGTTTCCATCTAAATTATTTTCAGCACCCCAAACTCAAGGATGATCTGCATTGTTGGCCGACCCATTGTCGGGTGCTCTGCGCGTTCGATCGTTTTGAACCGCATCTACAACATTTTGGTTGGTTGGTGGTTTCATTGTTGTTCCCACGAGCAGCTAGGGAAAGGGTTCGTCCATCCATGCAGAGCCTCGTGTGCAAGGATAAGGCTGATACTCTGAGAGGTCGCCCGGTATCACAGGGTCACCGTTAAAAACACCTGACCCAGGTGTCATTCAGCTTTCGGCACAATTGTAACGCCTTCGCTTAGGGATTATTCCTTCGGGACCATCCCTGGACAATTGTCTGCGACTGCTTATTGATTATTGTAACCATATTCAGCAGAAAACCTTGGTATATATATATATATCACAGCCCAAACATATGAGTCCCACATCAATCGTATGTTTTCTTCTACAACAATAAAAACCGTAAAACCTTTAAGCACATGTAAGTACGTCGCAAAGTGCTATAATTTTTAATCTTCGCGCACTCAAAATCATAGAAAATAAACAACCAAAATGCCACCCCTCAACATAAATGAAAAAGTGAAAGAAGCAAAACAAGATTTACTACCTGAAAAATCTGAGGAAAACAAAAGAATGTTCGTGTAAAGACGTGCTTATCCCTACTTGTGATATAAGATGTTATTTTTTACATTTTTTTCACTTGACTAGTTCACTTCGAAGATGCCTGAGCAAAAATTCTATATTTTTAAACATTTCACTAAGCCATTATAAGTCAAAATACCAGAATAATCTAAAAATACATGATGCAAGGTGTCTAGATTCTCAAATTACATTTACTTCATCAAAAATTTGTTCATAGGTTAATATTAACTGAGTTTGAGATTACATTTGCGCTGTCTCCAGTTTGGACCAATAGCACATTTTTGGGTTTGTGGAAAAAGCTCTTAAATAAAAATCCCTGTATTATATTTTACAGATATAGGTACACCACGTCCACGACGAACCTCAGCAGAAAACCAGTATAGTACATTTCGAGCGTTAATGGGCATGCAAGTTGAAAATGAGAATCGTGAAAGTAAGTTCTTATTAATGTTTCGCACTCAGAAAAAGAAATCACAATTCCATTTCATAACCGCCAACAAATTGTTATGGCTGAATGGCCTTGGCCCTTGGAGACCTTTTGATTCATTGGGAAATGAAGAAAAATTATAAAAAATATGCAATTTCGTAATGACATGTAATTTGTAACAAATGCAAATAATGGAGCTCATACTATAGGTCAATTTAATTAGTCATAGCTCATTATGTGCATATATTACACGCAAAGTATATAATCAAGGCATTCTATATAATCCCTAGGTACTATATATAATTTTTCGTACAAGATAGGTCAAGCATATAATCTTGATTTTTAATGGGAGTAGCTTAGTTTTCGAAAAACTGGAAGAAGAAGTACATTTTATTAACTTTTTATGAATTAAAGATGAAAATTTCTTGACCAATTGTTCCATGAATAATTTTAAACTGAAAATTGTTAATTTTGATGCACCCACCCTTTTGCATTTTGCCCAAAAATGCCCAAAAAATGCAAAATATCAGTTTAATTATTATCAAGGGGCAATTATTTTCTCTTGAAAGCTCAATTCCATAATGGAGGCAGAATGTCCCTGCGGATTGTCAACACTCGCGATAATTATATGAAATTTCTTAAATATTACATCTCAGTGATAATTTTTATAAAGTTGAAATAAATAATTAAAAAACATAACAAATATATCTTATTAAAGAATATGTATTTTTACAAAAACGCCCAAAGAAGGAAAAATACTTTGCATGTAAAATAATTACACACAAAATTTTGAAATAAAATTTTAAAGATACCCCCCCCCCCCCCAACTTTTCCAAGGGGATTTCCTAACTGGAAGTTAGGTGGAATCTACAGAAAACCACTAGATTTAACTGACCTTCTTTCAAAATCTTCTAAAATGTCATGTTGTCCATATTTGTACGTTTTTCTGCATGTGGCATGCGGGGGGCTTTGGAGTCGCCAATTTAAAATTCTTAGAGTTCAAATTCTCTAATAAAAATCTCTATTTTATATCTTACAGACGATCGTGTTGATCCTAATGCTGTGATAAACGCCTTTGATATGCGTTGGCACGGACCTGTTAACGCACATGCTATAACATATGGAACAAGACGTAAGTATATAATAAGTTTTCAAACTAACCAAAAATTGGGGCGTATCTCATTATAAAACCAGAAAACCCAACTGTAGTTACTGTATTCACAACATATTTGTGTGATACATGATACGAGGATATTTTTATGGTCGCTGATTTTGAATTGGATCTCAAAAGTTACAAATCTAAAATGGCGGATCCAATATTGCAGCCAAAGTTAAGTTTTCACATATTTTTCTGTAACAGTGGATATTTATTTCAAAAAATGATGAAACTGAGCACTAAAAATATACTAGATCAGCTCATCGGCCAGGAGGTGGGGTAACATTAAAACTTCAAATGGGAACCTATAGTAAGATTTATATAAAGAACTTTTATCAGGTTTGCGGCAGATGGTGATGCATTGGCGAAAAATTCAATAGCTGATTTCATTTGGGTTGGATTGGGTATCTTAGTGGCTTTGATTTGGGTTGTTTGGTTGTGTTTTTTACGTTTTTTCGGGTTAGGTTGGTTGTGTTGCTTATGTTCGTTTCAATTAAATGTGGTGTTTACTTTCGTTTCGCTTTTTTATGGGGTGCATTCGATCTCGTTGTGTTTGTTGCGTTCATTTTGGGTTGGTCGCGTTGGTTACGTTGGCTTGAATTTGTGTTTTTGGTTACGTTCGTTTGGGTTGATCTGGTTGTGCTGGTAAGGTTTGCTTGGATTAGTTTGGATGTGTTAACCAACAATGTTTATCAACGCAAACAAACGTGACCAGCAATACTAATTGAAACTAATGCAATCAAGACGACTATCCCAAGTACAGGCAACCAACGCAACAAAATCAAATTAATGCAATCAATAACGCGAACTAAATCGAACGTGGCCATCACATCTAACCGAATCAAATGTAAGCAGCGCCATCTAGCGCGTACCAAACAAAATTTCAGATAAAACTTACGTATTTTTTAATAGAGAACCTGAATCTGCAATAGAAAATGTATGTTTCCATTTGAAAATTTAAAGTTACCTTCTCCTGTCCCCTGAAGGTGGGGTATGGAGTAAATTATGGCAGAGTTGCTTTTCCCCTCGGAAATAGAAGGTTTTTATTACGGAAGTTTTTTAGTTCGATTTGTATTTCTTGAGATATTTCGATGTCGCAAGATAAAAACAAACCCTGTATAATTCATGGCAATTTCATTTAAAGTATCTGATCGAATACTTATATATACATGTGATAGGTGAAGTATATAATCTTGATTTTGAATATAATGATGCAGATAAAGAAGAACACTGAAATTTGTTTTCAGCCCGTTAACACTTATCTGTTTCGCACTTTCTTGTGCAGGAATATAAAAAAAAACTTGTATGAAAATATTCGTGACAGGCGATTTTTCAAAAATTATTTTAACAATTTTTTGGCAATGAAGTGGATTTTTTTAAATTTTCAGAAGTGAAATTTCTTTGAGATTTATAAAAAAGGTCATGCTCAATGCAAGAATATGGGAATTAAAATTTATACCTGTAAAAATTCAACTTTTGTTCTTTGGCAAGAATTTTCAAGAATAATATTTATAACTTAACATACTTGGCAACAATAAGAGGGAGTCATTCTTTAATTGTGTCATTGTACATAAAACTGATATTCTGCATTTTTTGTGAAATTTTCCGATCACAAAACAAGGGCGTTGGGGGAATCAAAATAAAAAGTTATACGGAACCCCATGTTAATTAAAAAACTTCGGGGACGCGGGTTAATGTTGACCGATGATTGCCTTTGTGTCTGAGGAAGTTGCGTTCTGCAGAATGGGGCGATATGAGCCAAGAGCACTACTTTTTCATTTTCGTTTTTAATTCAAATGTTTGTAGAATGTATATAACGACTTACTTTCAAGCAATAAATTAGCAGATTTTCAATACTGACTCGAAAAAGACAACTATGCTCATCTCGCCCCGCCCTACCCTATTCAGAAAACTGTATATCTTTCAATATACATGCATTGTCCTCATAAAACAAAAATAATTATTACCCACAACCATTTTTGAGCCTTTAATGCTCAATGCAAAAATGCCCCAGCGAAAGTTTCTGTTAGGACTGAATTCCGAATCATTCCGAATGAATCCAATTAAATCGAAACTAGGACTCATTCAGGTTGGAAATTCAGTATATATTAATCCGAGTTCGGATTGATTCGGGTTTATTTGGATTGATAATTTGGTTCGGATCGGAAGTTCAGATTGATCCGAATTAAGTCGGATTAATTTTTAACCGACTTGGATCGAAGGAGAAGTATAAATTTCTTCGAATTAGTTTAGATTTATTCGGGTGGGTTAAGATACAGATTTCAGAATAATCGGAGATGATTCGGAAATAATTCCTATGCGAAACTTCCGCCAGGGTGAATAATACTTATAGCAAATGATATACATATATCAGCCTCATAATCGATAACTGGCCATTAACAATTAAATTATTTATAATTATATAATTTATTATTACTATAATTGTTTTTCAACTAAAATTTTATTTTTTAACCAAAAAATGGCGGGTTGATTGTATATGTATTGGGTAGACATATTACATACTATATATATATATATATATATATATATATATATATATATATATCAATTTTGAAGTTAGGATTTCCATTTTTATCAATTATCCAACAAATAATTCTCGTTTTTCTTCTATTTCAGATAGTAGGTACTATATTAAATACACTTCGTATTAATATTGATTTTATATTTCAATCTAAAAATTGCGAAAGGCAACAATAAAAATTGCGCACGTGTTGCGCCTGCTTGTTTACAGTCCAATAATAAAAATCGATATATTATTTTCCACAGAACCACGTTTTGAACCAGAAGTATTTGCTGGTTACTTAAATCTGCATCATCATGCTGTGGGTCAAATAGTGTTGGTATATGAGCATGGAAGAAATAAATACGTACCTTATCTAGTCTATGGTGTTAACGGAGTTCCTAGAGGCATTAGAGCACTGGAACCAGATGAGAGAGTGATTTACAACATGATTAGGAATCGAGACCCCGACTCTCCAAGTACATGTTTTAACAATAAATTTTAGCACTCAAAGAACTTGAATAATAAATTCTCTGAACAACTCAATTTTTATAAACAAATGTTATGTATAATTACACAAACCTGAGATTAGTATACACAGGAAACAGTTTTTTTTTACTATAATTTCTGCGATTCGAAATTTCAGAGTTGAACTACCGACGGATAGTATCGGACCACTTAACCTCATGACTGATTGAAACTTAGCCTTGATTTTAAAAAGTGATAGAACCGTCCAAAATATAGGGAGATAACAGTCTTTCCAAAAAACCGTTAAAAACTAATTGAATTTGGTGTTAGATAAGCCCTAGTTCAAGTAATTTACGCTTATGTGTATTAAATTATAACATGAGAGAATCAAAAATAAAATTCCGATTTTCAAGGAATTTTTTACATCATGGTCAACTCTTGGCAGGAGATAGGAAAATTAATTTATTAATTCAATGTTTCACAGACGCCATGTTTAAGATTTTCGCAAGCTCGCACAAATAATTATTATTTCACAAACCCGTCAAGATAGTTCAATGTTTAATGGCTCGAATGAAATGCAGCGTTCGAAATGTTAAATTCCTTGAAAACTTGAACTTTATTTTACATGTCCTTCTCACGTGGTAACTCAGTGAACACAATACCAAATTACTCATTTTCAATAGGTCATCCAATCATTGCTTCGATACTATTTGTCGGTAGTGTATCTAGAATAAAGTATCTATGGGTGAATAATTTGCATTCTTATGAAAAAAATTTTAGATAAATATTAAAAATCCATATATTGCAGGAATTCAATGAAAGTTGAAAAATCACAATTCAACATTCAATTACAGATTGGTTACAGACGAAATAAACGTATATAACGAATGCAGTAATCTGAGTACAAAGTTCTACAAAGAAGCAATGATTAATTTATGCTATTTTTCGTCACTTTATACAATTGTTGTAATAAAATGCCTAGTATGATAATTTGTGAATGTAATGAACGTTTTTCGTCCTAAAATAGGCTGAAACAGTTTTTATCACTAAATAAATTTTATTTTATTTCTACGTTTAAAAAACCAAAAAATCTTCAAGGAAAAGTTATATTTGAAAAATTTTGAAAAATTTGAGAGATTTCAATTCAATCCGTATAATCTGCAAATAATTTCAGATATGAATAATGCCATTATAGAAAGGGGTAGTATTTTGAATTTTATTCCTGTCTTCCAAATTTTGGTTTTCATTCAAAAACTTCCAGGTTCAAAAATTAAAGGGTAGCAATCTAATACGGTCGACCTCACAAATTCTCAAAAATGGGATTCATGGCTCAAAAATTTACAAAAATTCTGGATTTTATCACTGTTCAAATTTGAGAAAACATGTCCTTGGAGCACAAAAAACACTTGCACTCCATTTTTTCTAAAACTAATAGAATTCTTTCATCAACACTTTTGTTTTACTGATTCAGCGACT
>CAKNXH010002269.1:54872-133252 GCA_932178445.1 Andricus quercusramuli | reverse complement strand
GTTCCGGTGCCGGGATGAGGTGTGAACTTCAATTAAATGACGAGAGTGAGTTTTACATTAATCGCTACTCGGAAGCTCTCCAGCGATCTGTAAATGATGCACATTTAGTAGGAAAACTCACTGAGTGTTCTAGTGCCGTGTTCAGAGGAACCCACTACAAAAAAGGAAATGTTGTTGCGATAAGACAAGAGGCTTATCAATACAATGTTCAGATGGGAAGAATAGCCGTTCTATTATGCAATAACGAAGAACGTCTATACCTTTTGCTTGAAGTCTTGGAGACAACATTTCAGCCAAGGCTTCGACTATACGAACTCGGAAATATTGTCCGATATGAGTGTCTCCCTATTGGAGATCTACTAGGATATGATTCTCTTTATGTTTACAAGCAAGACGTAAAATCTTATGTGAAAATCAAACACGCACTAGCTTCAAGTCCGTTATACTAGGATATAGATAGACTCACAGGGCCACTAAATTTGTTCAAATTGTACTTTATACCAAATACTATGGACCAAAATATTCCAATATTTTCTAAGAGTTTTCAACATTTCCTAGTTTCGAAGCTCTGTCACTGTATAATTCGTAATTAGTTTCGTTAGGTTTTCTAAATTTGACCCTTTTAATAAATTCTCTAAATTAAAGAGCAAATGCTTGCATATTCTTTTTACAGCACTCAAACCGCGACTGTAATTGACATTTTATCCTTTAACTACCTATGAGCAATGTGAGTGGTTTGGTACTCTACTCAGTGCAGTGTCATTTCCGTATTTCACATTATAAACTAAATTGTATTTTTCAGATCAGCTATGCCGATATTTAAAGTTACCTGTCCAGGTGGACAGAAGAGGAGTCTCGTTATTGGTGGGAGCATTGAAGAAATTGTGTCTTCGGCTTGTAAAAAATTAAATATCTTATCAAGCGCCTCATGCAAGGTATTTTGATTTTTTTTCACTCCAAAGCGTTATTACTTGCTTCAAAAATATTTATTAGTTTAACTCCATTTTTAATTCACATTTTCACTATTTTAAAATTTTTTAATCAACTGTTATAAAAACAAACAAACCGTTCATGCAGCCCGTGAGAAAACAAGCCCTACAGATTGATATCCTCTGAAATTAAATTCACTGAAGAACGTTTTATTTAATGCGCAGATTGTTCTTGAGGAGGATGGTACGGAAGTAGAGGATTATGAAACTCTGCAAACTTTAGCGGAGATGTACAAAACTGGACCAGTGCAGCTGATGGTGCTTCCTGATGGTGTGCCGTGGGAACCAGTTCCAAAAAGGGTTCCGCTTAGCAGTATTCGATCAGAACAGCATATAGACGGTGATAATTACTATATGTATTATAAATGTAAAAATCTCTTAATTTATCAGAAAAATTAGTCAATATTGGTATCAATCAGAAAGCACTCCTAATATCAACATATCTTATATAATTTAATCGGAAAATGACTTTCTTCACAGCGGAACAAAGAAGAAACATTTCTCCGTCCACTCCAACATCCAGTCGGAATAATGTCAGCCGAGATTTGTCGAATGCTGCATCGCCAAGTCAAATGAGTCAAATCCCACCTCTTCCGTGGGATACAATAGTCTCAGCAAACTTCGAAGACAGCGCAACAAATCCTGTAGGACTGTCTCTTGAATTCGTGAGGAACATTTCGAACTATATGATAAATGTGTTACACGATACGAGGTTCGGAACTGCAGGTCGAATAGCTAAAATGGTAGTTTCGAAGTTTCCGCAAGCGTTCGAGAATAAGATCTGGACAGACGAGAGCAACGCATTTTCTGATGGAGCCAAGGATTTGAATATTCGTATCTACGACCGTGTGCGATACGTAAAACAACCTTCTGAAAAAAATCAACGCAGGAGGACGATGGCTGAGACTGAGGATAGTACGGAAAATCCGACAAGTGCCCTTACACCTGACAGATTTGGCAAAGACCAGGATACCTACGGCTGCGTCGCCTATGAGCCTCCTCTTTCTGAAGGAGAATCGTTGCTAAGTCAACAGGAGAAGAAACAAGCTCTTCTTCTCGACTTTGTAGAGGAAAACCTTGGAGAGCACGCAGTGAAAGATCTCTTGGTAGCAACGTATGCATCTCAAAGGATCTGCCTTAACAGGCGAGAACAGGAAGGTTTAAGCTTACGCGAAATCCTCAATGATCACTGGCCGCACTTGAAAAACAAGACGCATTTTTACAATCACGCCTCTACGCTCATCGGACAAGATGTGGCACTCGTTTGGGAAGAAAACGCGGAAAAAAACTTCCTGTAATCTATTCTTATTTTAATGACTACAGCAGGAAATACAGGCAGCAAAAAAATGTACCCAAAATAGCGAGGGAGGTACAAGCTGAATTATCGAACGTGAAAGATGCCTGCAACCAATTAAAAAGCAATCTTCCAAGAACTCTGGCATTTATGAAATTGCTCACTTGCTATTTCGAGGAAAGTGATCTCTTCACTTTGGTCGTAAGTATTTTTCAATATTTTATTTTTATTTTTGCAGAAACAGTACTTTTGCTATTATATTTATATATCTTTTTAAATTATATAAACATAGAATATAGAGTCTGATATTTTATGCTTATTTTTTTCAGGATCCAAGCGCAACAGAGGAGGAGGTGAAAAAGGCAGACGATTCCTCTCGTCCGATCCTGGTAGTCAAAGGTATGAAAATGATCTAATTCACCAAAAAAATATGTGATAGATGACATTTTCGAAATACTCTTTTCACAAAAGTGCTTTTTGTTACAGGAATGTCTGTCTATGATGAGCATAGCCGCTGTGCCATCGTTATAGAGGAGACAGTAATCGCTGAGACGGACAGCGTGCTTGAGGGCGCTCTCCTCCTACTGCTTAGCCATTATGTGTATGGTTACAATTATGCTGAGAAGAAATCGTCATCTTTGGAGTTTATACAAAGGTGAATATTTTCCTAGTATAAAGTAGCAATTTTTGTAAATTTAATGCGGACATTTCAAAATATAATGAACGCACTATCCAATTTAAAATCCAATTAAGAGAGTTTACCAAGAAACAAATTTTGAAGAACAGAGGCAAAGTGCCTTGATGACTGCTTTGTAAATTTTGAACAAAATAATTGTAAACGTAAATCCAAAAAAGTTAAATTTGCTGAGCTTACGTTTTAAAGATTTGAAAAAAAATTTAATGTACTTGAACATAATATAATGTTTATTATTTTTGTTTCAGGATGCTCCTAAAAATCAATCCTCGCCAGGGAAATAAGAGAGGACGAAAGAGAAAATATGAGAGAGATGAAGAAACTACCCCAGTCGTCAAACTGATGCAAAAAATAGTTAAATTTCAGCTATTTGCATAATTTATGTCGCGAATTTAATATTTTTTAATTTTGTTATTAATTAATAATTATTTCTCATTAATTTCCGGCCAGCAAGGACATGCCTTGCTTCATCCTTTTAAATAATCGCTTCAATTATCAATTGTAATTATTGTAAATATATCTGCGTCAAATATAATTATGTGACGAAAAAAAATCTATAGAATATTTGAAGGGTGGATATTCAAAGTCGTATAACCGCCATTTCCAATTTCTTACAGGAGAGCGGAAAAACGTTCGCATTTTGTTAATTAAACAATGCAAAATGCAATGTTCGAATAATTCTCACAATAAAACTATTGCGAATTTTGACTTGCTCTTTTCGCTGAAATGACGGCATCAGCTTAGAGTTTCGAAATAAAGAATATACAAATTTTTGAAAAATTGGCAGTTATACGACTTTGAATATCCACCCTTCATTTAACCTTTTAAAATTAATATAATTAAATAAAAAATATTTAATATTTAATTTTAGAATATTTAATAACCAGCCCTAGCATTTACAAAAAGTCCCGAACTTTTTCTGATCTTTTTCTGCAATTTGTTTGTATAAATTCCCCAAAATTGGTAAAAATTACTAAACTTTTTCCGAAATTTTCCCTACAGTTTGATAGGAAAAATTTCCTAAAATTTGAAAAAATTCCTGAACTTTTTCCAAAATTTTCCCTACCGTTTGTTAGGAAAAATTCCCTAACATTTTGAAAAATCCCCGAACTTTATCCGAAATTTTCCCTACGAAATGTTAGGTAAAATTCCCTAAAATTTGGACAAATTCCCGAACTTTATCCGAAATTTTCCCTACGAAATGTTAGGTAAAATTCCCTAAAATTTGGAAAAATTCCCGAACTTTATTCGAAATTTTCCCTACGAAATGTTAGGTAAAATTCCCTAATATTTGGGAAAATTACCAAACTTTCCGAAATTTTCCCTACGAAATATTAGGTAAAATTCCCTAACATTTGGAAAAATTCCCGAACTTTTCGAAATTTTCCCTACGAATTGTTAGGTAAAATTCCCTAACATTAGGAAAAATTTCCGAACTTTTTACGAAATTTTCCCTACAAAATGTTAGGGAAAATTCCCGAAATGTTAGGGTTATTAGCTTCCCGAACTTTTTCGGGAATTTTCCCGAAAAATTTCTTACAGTGTAAGATTTTCGGGCAGCAGTCTCCGTTGCTCACTCGAGACCTGACGTTGTTCTCCAAGACTTCGAGAAACGAACTATATTTGTGATCGAATTCTCGGCTCCGTCCGAATACAACATCACTGCAAAGGAGAAAGAAAAAGAGGAGAGGTATCAAGACCTTAAAAGAGAGCTGCAACGACTGTACCCAAAATATTCGGTACGAGTAATTGTTCTTGTGATAGGTGCTCTCGGAGGTGCTAAGTTATCACTGGTTCGTAACCTTAAAGCCATACCCGCGTGTCCAAAATATGTCAAGACACTTGCGAGATGGATGCAGAAAACTGTCATCCTTGGGTCGCTTCGTTTCCTCAACAAACACGAGGGTTTCGCCGGCTTGTCCTTGTGATTTCGCCGTGCCCTGTGACCACCCATCTCACGGATGTGAGACGTGGCCATAGGTGTATTTTACCGCTGTTCTACTGGGAGCTATTGACATTTTTTTTAGATGGCAGTTGCTCTGAGTGGTACCCTGCGGTGGTTAATTAACTTTTTTTTCAAATTGTATATATATATCAGAGCCCAAACATATGAGTCCCACATCAATCGTATGTTTTCTTCTACAACAATAGAAACCGTAAAATCTTTAATCACATGTAATCACGTGGCAAAGTGCTATACTTTTTAATCTTCGCACACTCAAAATCATAGAAAATAAACAACCAAAATGCCACCCCTCAACATAAATGAAAAAGTGAAAGAAGCAAAACAAGATTTACTACCTGAAAAATCTGAGGAAAACAGAAGAGTGTTCCTGTAAAGAAGTGCTTACCCCTACTTGTGATGTAATATGTTATTTTTTACATTTTTTTCAATTGACTAGTTCACTTCGAAGACGCCTGAGCAAAAATTCTATATTTTTAAACATTTCACTAAGCCATTAGAAGTCAAGATACCAGAATAATCTAGAAATACATGATGCAGGGTGTCTAGATTCTCAAATTACATATAATTCATCCAAAATTTGTACATAGGTTAATATTAACTGAGTTTGAGATTACATTTGCGCTGTCTTCAGTTTGGATCAATAGAAAATTTTTGGCTTTGTGGAAAAAGCTCTTAAATAAAAATCCCTGTATTATATTTTACAGATATAGGTACACCACGTCCACGACGAACCTCAGCAGAATATCAGCATAGTACATTTCGAGCGTTAATGGGCATGCAAGTTGAAAATGAGAACCGTGAAAGTAAGTTCACATTAATGTTTTACACTCAGAAAAATAAATCAAAATTCCATTTCATAATCGCCAACAAATTGTTCTGGCTGAATGACTTTGGCCCTTGGAGACTTTTGATTCATTGGGAAATGAAAAACATTTTTTTAAACTATGCAATTTCGTAATGACATGTAATTTGTAACAAATGTAAATAATGGAGCTTATACTATAGGTCAATTTATTTAGTCATAGCTCATTATGTGAATATATTACACGCAAAGTATATAATCAAGGCATTCTATAAAATCCCTAGGCACTATATATAATGTTTGGCACAAGATAGGTTAAGTATATAATCTTGATTTTGAATAGGAATAGCTTGGTTTTCGAAAAACTGGAAGAAGAAGTACATTTTATTAACTTTTTGTGAATTAAAGATGAAAATTTCTTGACCAATTGTTTCATGAATAATTTTAACTTGAAAATTGTTAATTGTGATGCACCCACCCTTTTGCATTTTGCCCAAAAATGCCCAAAAAATGCAAAATATCAGTTTAATTATTATCAAGGGGCAATTATTTTCTCTTGGAAGCTCAATTCCATAATCGATGCAGAACGTCTCTACGGATCGTCAACACTCGCGATAATTATGTGAAATTTCTTAAATATTGCATCTCGAAAACAGCCCAAAAAATAAACAGAAACTATGCCAATAGCGCCGCCTGGTATCACTATCGATTTCTAAAATCGATTTGAATTAACATGTAAAATAATTACACAAAAAATGTTGAAATAAAATTGTAACTGTTATTGGCCTAACATCACCTTGAACCTACCCGCGCAGCATCGTATTCTTAGAAAGAGATAAAAATTTCAGAAATAATTAAAATAATTGAAATTCTGATTTTCTGAGGATCAATTAGGCATGTCATGCTTACGAAATTGACTATTTCTCGTGAAAAAATCAGAATTAGGAGCGGGTGCCAAGTCCAAAGCACCATCCAAACTGATTATTTTTCCGAGAGTTATCGTGCCTACAGACTACAGACAGAGAGACAGACAGACACTTTTGTAAGAATCGTTTTTTCTGACTCAGGGGGTCTCAAAACGTGGCACGGTGGTCAGGAAGGACGAATAGGTATCACAAAAATAGCTAACCCTTTAACGCCGAGAATGCCCCTTTGTGTACACCACTCTTTCTGCAATTATAACTCATGCAAGTCAAGGTTTAAAAAATTGAGAGATACATATTTTTGAAGCTTAGGATCTCTTCTTTCCGATGGTAAGCATGAAAGTGTGATAAAATGTTTTTAAATATCGAAAAATATTGTTTAAACATAAAAAAACACGATTTTTTCTATTTTTTTTGTTTATAAACTCGAGTTTTCCGAATGGTTCCCAGTGTGCAATCTACTTGAAACCTCAATAACTGGTGAAATAAATGCCTAAGCTTTCAGAATACATGGTTCAGAGATAAATTTTTTATCTTAGTGTGTTCAAAATGGCTCGTTAATGACAAAATTTGTGCGAAGACTTTCATGAATTTTATTCTCAAAAAGTATGATCTTTTCGAGAAAGTGCAAAAGAAGAAAAAGTTCTTAAATTCACTCAAAGAATACGTGAGAATTTTTCCAGAAAGTTTTACATTTTTTTTTTGATTTTGCAATTTGTCAATTTTTGAAAAATTAAAAAATTGCTTCGAAAATTCTAAAAAAAATCCAGGTGAATTCTTTGTTTGATTCTAACAACTTTTTTTTCTTGAAAATTTTTGCTATAAGCTCATGGTTCTCAAGAAAAAAATGCACAAAACTCGTTATTCTTGATCATGTAAATTTTCGATGTATCTGCGCTTCGATGAGTGTGTGAGCCTGCATTGGTGAAAGAAGGTGTGGAAAGAAATGAATTTTCATCAAGGCCTAATCTGATGAAAAAACACCGAAAGAAGATACACTGAGCGAAGAATTCCCCAGTGGTTCGGGTTTACACCCCAATAGTTGAGGTGGTTTCCCTTTTTTTTCTATTTCCCACGAAGGATTGGTGCGCTCGCACGACGGAGTCGTGCGGGTCCCCCAACCATTTGGGTGCTCACCCAAAACAGCAGCTGAACTGATGACATTCAGGGAGAGCCTGATGTTTCTCAGCTGCGGCCATTAGCGAACATGCGCAAACGTCGAACGCGGTTGACGACTCGAATCTCCCGAATCATACTTGCAAGCTCCCCAACCATTCGGGCGGGCGCCCCACCAGTTCTGCCGATGCTGTTTCGGGTGAGTACCCAAATGGTTGGGGTGCCCGCACGACTGAGTCGTGCGGGCACCAATCCTTCGTGTGAAATAGAAAAAAAAGAGAAACCACCCCAACTATTGGGATGTAAATCCGAACCACTGGGGAATTTTTCGCTCAGTGTATCTTCTTTCGGTGTTTTTTCACCAACTTAGGCCTTGATGAAAATTCATTTCTTTCCACACCTTCTTTCACCAATGCAGGCTCACACACTCATCGAAGCGCAGATACATCGAAAATTTACATGATCAAGAATGATGACTTTTGTGCATTTTTTTCTTGAGAATCATGAGCTTATAGCAACAATTTTCAACAATTGAAAGTTGTTAGAATCAAACAAAGAATTCACCTGGATTTTTTTAGAATTTTTGGAGCAATTTTTTAATTTTTCAAAAATTGACAAATTGCAAAATCAAAAAAATCATGTAAAACTTTCTGGAAAAATTCTCACGTATTCTTTGAGTGATTCTAAGACCTTTTTCTTCTTTTGCACTTTCTCGAAAAGATCATACTTTTTGAGAAAAAAATTCATGAAAGTCTTCGCAAAAATTTTGTCATTAACGAGCCATTTTGAACACACTAAGATAAAAAATTGATCTCGGAACCATGTATTCTGAAAGCTTAGGCATTTATTCCACCAGTTATTGAGGTTTCAAGTAGATTGCACACTGGGAACCATTAGGAAAACTCGAGTTTATAAAAAAAAAAAATTAGAAAAAATCGTGTTTTTTTATGTTTAAACAATATTTTTTCATATTTAACAACACTTTATCACACTTTCATGCTTACCGTCGGAAACAAGAGATCTTAAGCTTCAAAAATATGTATCTCTCAATTTTTTATACCTTGAATTGCATGAGTTATAATTGCAGAAAGAGTGGTGTACACAAAGGGGCATTCTCGGCGTTAAAGGGTTAAAATCGGTTCGCGGGATGATATTCGGGAAAATATGCATGAAACATCCGTTCGAATTGAAATCCTATAGCTGATCCTGTTTTCGAGATATCGTCAAATTACGTATTACAGCTATTTCATCAATGGAACGTAATAAGCTGTACCATATGTATGCATTTAAATGCACATATAATCATTATTTTTGTACTAGGTATGTGTAGAATAGATTAATATATGTATTTTTAACACCTACATATATATATACATAATTAAAAAAAAAGTTAAACAATCACCGCAGGGTGCCACTAAAAGCAACTGTCATCTAAAAAAAATGTCAATAGCCCCCAGTAGAACCGCGGTAAAATACACCTATAGCCACGTCTCACATCCGTGAGATGGGTGGTCACAGGGCACGACGAAATCACAACGACAGGCCGGCGAAACCCTCGTGTGTCTTGAGGACACGAAACGACTCAAGGATGACAGCTTTCTGCATCCATCTCGCAAGTGCCTTGGCATATTTTTGGCACGCGGGTATGGCTTTAGGGTTACGAACCAGTGATAATTTCGCACCTCCGAGAGCACCTATCACAAGGACAATTACTCGTACCGAATATTTTGAGTACAGTCGTTGCAGCTCTCTTTTAAGGTCTTGATACCTCTCCTCTTTTTCTTTATCCTTTGCAGTGATGTTGTATTCGGACGGAGCCGAGAATTCGATCACGAATATAGTTCGTTTCTCGAAGTCTTGGAGAACAATGTCAGGCCTCGAGTGCGCAACGGAGACTGCTGCCCGAAAATCGTAGTTCCAGAAAATCTGGCACTTCTCGTTTCGGACAATTGACTCTATATCCCTTGGAGCGTTCGGCAGGGCAGGGTCGCGACCAACAACGTAAGAGCGACAAAGGTGGTAATAAAGTACTCTTAGGTCCGCATTATGTCTATAGATATACGTTGTTCCTGCGTGGGTCGGACACCCCGATAGTATGTGTTCTAGGTACTCAGCGTATGCATGACATGCTCTGCACCTATCACTGGGAACTTCTTAACATAAAATGCGGCCGCGGTATGCTAAGGTGGAGATTACACCGTCCTGGCATGCGAAAATAAAGCCCTCTGTACCTGAATTGAGCTCTGATGATTTGAGGAAAGCAAAGGTTTGCTCCTTTGACAAGGACTCTTTTTCTACATGCGGCCCCTAAGAGTATTTTATTACCACCTTTGTCGCTCTTACGGTGTTGGTCGCGACCCTGCCCTGCCGAACGCTCCAAGAGATATAGAGTCAATTGTCCGAAACGAGAAGTGCCAAATTTTCGGGAAATACGATTTTCGGGCAGCAGTCTCCGTTGCGCACTCGAGGCCTGACATTGTTCTCCAAGACTTCGAGAAGAGAACGATATTCGTGATTGAATTCTCGGCTCCGTCCGAATACAACATCACTGCAAAGGAGGAAGAAAAAGAGGAGAGGTATCAAGACCTTAAAAGAGAGCTGCAACGACTGTACCCAAAATATTCGGTACGAGTAATTGTCCTTGTGATAGGTGCTCTCGGAGGTGCTAAATTATCACTGGTTCGTAACCTCAAAGCCATACCCGCGTGCCAAAAATATGCCAAGGCACTTGCGAGATGGATGCAGAAAGCTGTCATCCTTGAGTCGTTTCGTGTCCTCAAGACACACGAGGGTTTCGCCGGCCTGTCGTTGTGATTTGGTCGTGCCCTGTGACCACTCATCTCACGGATGTGAGACGTGGCCATAGGTGTATTTTACCGCGGTTCTACTGGGGGCTATTGACATTTTTTTTAGATGTTAGTTGCTTTTAGTGGCACCCTGCGGTGATTGTTTAACTTTTTTTTTCAATTATATATATATATATATATATATATGTATAAAGGTTTTAAAAATACATATACTAATCTATTCTACACATACCTAGTATAAAAATAATGATTATATGTGCATTTAAATGCTTACATATGGTACAGCTCATTACGTTTCATTGATGAAATAGCTGTAATACGTAATTTGACGGTATCTCGAAAACAGGTTCAGCCAGGATTTCAATTCGAACGGATTGTTGATGTATATTCGTGCCCGTATATCATCTCACAAACCGATTTTATTGCCACTTTCGTGATACTTATTCGTCCTGCCTGACCACCGTGGTGGAGACTTGATAAAGACATTGTGAGAATGTAATAAAAAAAAGGTCATCGAAGTAGGAGCCGATGGAGAAGCGTATGCTTCTGAAATTAATCTAAAAATTAAAATGTTCATTTGTTTCCGCATTGGTGGGAGCCCTGAATTGGTGGGGGCCCTGGGGCCATGGCCCCGCTGGCGCCTTTACTAAGCGCGGCTCTCGGGCTTTCAAAAAGCAACCTTTTTTGATCCGTGACTTTTTCATACTTTCTTCTTATCGATAATTGTTGAGACGATAAATTATTAGAGTTTCAAAGTACTACAAATAGCCATACATAGAATTTTTTTTTTTTGGAAATATATGTACTGTTAATAAATGAACTAGTATTTTCAGATTGAAAATTCATCCTTTTTGGTAGAAAAATGTTAGAATTTAACAAATTTATAACACCTAGTTTGAAATTTCTTGAATTTTTCAAATTTGAAAAATAATTCAGATAGTTTTCAAGCTTTACTTTATTATTTCTGGAATCATTATTATCAGAAGTAGACTTTTCTTAAAGGCAATACTGAATTAACAATTTTAAATTTGTCACAGAAACTGTGTAAATATCAAACAATTACGCCATTTCTCCCTGAGCTTTTCATTTCCTAGACACTCAAGGTTTACCCGATTTTTGTATTGCCTTGTTATTGAGTGAATATCAATGACATCAAATTAGTATGAACCAATCCTATTTCCGCCAACAGAGTTTTATTTGATCAGCTGCTCTTGTTGAAACTAATTTTTCCTGAAATCTTCTTCACGTAATATTTATCACAAGACAAACAAAACTTTAAATCGATTAAGCAAAAAATATATTATAAATTCAAGGTTTATCAAGTATAACAAAATATTATAACAATGTTATGAAAATGTCAATGTCGGTATAATTAGATTAGTATTGTAATTTTTTTTCATTCTGTAGATTGTAAAAAGATAGTCATGAAAATAGTTTTTTTTTAGAATTTTTGAAAATATATCGCAGAAATTATTCAACATTACTCAAGTTTTTTGGGCTTATTATACAGACAACAGTTCTCACTGTTTAATAAATTAGCCCTTATGTTTCGCGATGTATTTTTCTAGATGCGATTGAGGATCACGCAGAAAATACAAATTTTTTAAAACTTTGGCAAGGAATTTCAATCTTCTATGATCTGAATGATTCTAAAGTGAAGTAAAAATTAAAGCCATGACAGAGATAGAGTTGGTTCGACGGAAATAGATTTCTTTCCAAGGATTTTCTATTTCGTGTTGTTGTAGTTTACATTTTATTAAGAAAACTATTTCACATTTAACAAAGTGTTCCAGATTTTGACCGATTTTTTACATTTTTAATTATTTTCATGGAAATTGTTCTATAAACTGTAATTTTTTTCTATTTGTAATGTACCAGTTTCAAACGTGACAAATTCTATATTTTTTAAAATTTTGACCTTTCGAAATTCAAAAAATTAACCAATCTTGATGAAATTCTTCATAAATGATTGAAAAGTGTATTCTGTCAGTATACATATAATTCATTTCCACTTTTTCTCCAATAATTTAAGTATCGAGTTTCGGCACGCTCAAATCAAGACTTGAGTTGTCAAAATAACATTTCTACTTATTTCAGAATAGCGACCATAGAATACCACGCGAGAAGTTTTTTCTTCTTATTCAAACACACACCACAGCTTTCCAAAAACTTGTCATACTCCAACTCGTTTCTATTTTCCCCCACTTCTCTTCCTTTCCTACCTTCTTTTTTCTTAACATAATTTCTTGCACTTGTTCGTTTCCTCATTCCATGCCTTCCTTTCTTCTTCCTCTTTTTTTAATAGAAAACTTCTCAAGCTTTTCCATACTTCTCCTCTTAGTTCCACACATTCTTCATGGACCCATTCATCCCTTAATTTATTTACTTTACTTAACCATGTACCAGTTATAGTTGAACCTACTTTTTCTGCTGCTTTCCAGATGCAGCTCAAAAAGTTTCTCCATCTCTTCTCTAAAGTTTCACTTTCTAATTGATCTTCTTCCCACAGATTTCACATTTCTTTTCCATAGTCTTCTCCCTTTAGTCCATCCAGCCTTAATCTTTTGTTCATCCTTTTTCTTTATTTCGGTCTTCAGGTACTCCACTTCATTCCTCTAATACTTCGCCGTTCGCTCGTTCCGAAATCGAATCTTCTGCATCTTTCCTTCTTCTTCATACCATACGTATTCCTGGTCTCCTATTCTCCATATCATGTAGCCTTTCCAGGCTTCCATTCCTAGCTTTCACACCTCTTCTATTTCGTTTTGAATCCAGCTCATTACTTCCTTTCCCCTGTTAGTGAATTCATGCTCCAATCTGATAAGCGTACCACTCAAACCACTTTTCTTTTTCATTAGCTCGTTCTTGGATTCCCAGGAATTTAGTCTTGCAAGTTCTCCTATATATCTAACCAGCAGGGGTGTCAGAGATCAGTTTCGTTCTCCTCATTCTCTTGGATTTTAGCTTCATTATTTTGCTTATGCTAGTTCCCGTTCTCGTCCCATTCAGCAGTTTCAATCGTTCCCTCCTCTACTACACAATTTAAACTATTGGCCTTTCTGAGGTTCTCGCCACTGTGCCATTCATTACCATTTAGTATTTCAAATCGTTTCCTAAAAAGTGAAAATTAAGCATAACCTGAATTGATTTGATCTACACACGAACATCATGTACGCACGAACATCACGTCCGTGACATGTCTTCAGCGTATTGAAATGGATTTTCTTGTGCGAATACGTTCAGAGAGTTCATTCGTCAGATTTTGCGCACTCTGTCCTACAGTAGAGGAACTTCCGAGCGCGCTTCTCCGCATCCGTCGGCTGCTAGAGGATAGTTGATTGCGCTAGTTAATGGACTGCGCCGTTATCACAATCTAAAAGCCACTCAAGAATAATTTTTCAAATAATACTACGTCCATAGAGGCGTATTTCTAAGCCCAGAACACCCAACTGGAGCACTGCTAGCGGTCGCATAGTGTGCCAAAATCCAATAAAAGTGGAAGAAATCTGATTCATCGTCGCAGCTGCATAAAGCTTGGTACAATGGGAGTTTTGGTATCGCTGATTTTGAGTTTCATGTCAAAAGTTACAAATTTAAATGGCGGATTCAATATAATGGCAAAAAGGGTTAAATTTGCACACGTTTGTCTGAAACTTGCACGAAGAAAAAGGATGAGGATTATTCAAAACACAATCAGTAGTCAATCAGACAATATGACATTCCAGTAGATGTTACAAGAACTTTATTTAAATTTACTGATTTTCTGTGTATTTTAACTAGCCGCCAGTAAAATCTACTGATGTCGGCGTTTACCATACACTTGTACATTTTGCTGAAAGTTAGGTAGAACCTACAGAAAAGCACCAGATTTAACTGACCTTCTTTTAAAATCTTCTAAAATGTGATCTTGTCCATATTTGTACGTTTTTCTGCATTTGGCATGAGGGGGGCATTGGAGTCGCCGATTTCAATTTTTTGGAGTTCGAATTCTCTAATAAAAATCTCTATTTTATATCTTACAGACAGTGTTGATCCTAACGCTGTGATAAGCGCCTTTGATATGCGTTGGCACGGACCTATCACCGCACATGCTATAACATACGGAACAAGACGTAAGTATATAATAATTTTTCAAACTATCAAAGAGTTGGGGCGTATATCTTTATAAAACCAGAACACCCAACTGTAGCACTGCTAGTGGCCACACAGTAGGCCAAAATCCAATAAAAATGGAAAAAAACGATTTTCTGTCGCATCTATATAAAACTTGGTACAAAGGGGTTTTTAGAGTCGACTATTTGGAATTTGATGTCAGAAGTTACAAATTCAAGTGATGGATCCCGTATATCAGTCATAATTCTTAAATTTTCATGCGTTTGAACGAAACTTGGAATAAATATTCAATATGGTGGTCAAGTTATTATATTTTTACATATTTGCGTGATACTTGGTACAAGGATATTTTTATGGT
The DNA here is from genome assembly GCA_932178445.1 of Andricus quercusramuli. NCBI lineage: Eukaryota > Metazoa > Arthropoda > Insecta > Hymenoptera > Cynipidae > Andricus > Andricus quercusramuli. The sequence continues at coordinate 118,190 of CAKNXH010002269.1, read as the reverse complement.
CGCTGAATTTGAATTGGATGTCAAAAGTTACAAATCTAAAATGGCGGATACGATATTGCAACCAAAGTTAAATTTTTACATATTTTTCTGAAACAGCGGATATTTATTTTAAAAGGTGATGAAACTGAGTACCAAAAATATACTAGATCAGCTCCTCGGGGCGGGAGAAGGGTAACTTTAAATTTTCAAATGGAAACCTATAGTAAGTTTTATATGAAGAACTTTTATCAGGTTTGCGCCAGGTGGTGATGCATTGGCGAAAAATAAAATTGCTGACTGTTCAAAGAATGCGCTTCCAAACGAAATATGAAAAAGATGAACGGTCAGTTTGTTTGGTTTTGTTAGTACGGGTTGGTTTGTTCAGGTTCCTTATGTTGCTCACGTTCGTTTGGGTTGGAATGGGTATTTTAGTGGCTTTGATTTGGGTGGTTTGGTTGTGTTTATTACGTTCGTTCGGGTTAGGTTGATTGTGTTGCTTCTGTTCGTTTCAATTAAATGTGTTGTTTACTTTCCTTTCGCTTTTTTTATTTGGTGCATTTGATCTCGTTGTGCTTGTTGCGTTCATTTTGGGTTGGTCGCGTTGGTTACGTTGGTTTGAATTAGTTAGTGTTGTTGGTTACGTTCGTTTGGGTTGATCTGGTTGTGCTGGTTACGTTTGTTTGGATTGGTTTGGATGTGTTAACCAACAATGTTTATCAAACGTCAACAAACGTAACCATCAACAATACTAACCGAAACGAATGCAATCAAGACGGCTAACCCAAATGCACGCAACCAACGCAACAAAATCAAATTAATGCAATCAACAACGCGAACTGGATCGAACGTGACCATCAGTTTCAACCGAATCAAACATAAGCAGCGCCATCTGGCGCGAATCGAAAAAAAAGTTCAAATAAAACTTACGTATTTTTTGATAGAGAATCTGAATCTGCAATAAAAAATATGTGTTTCCATTTGAAAATTCAAAGTTGCCTTCTCCTGTCCCCTGAGGGTGGGGTCTGGAGTAAATTATGGCAGAGTTGCTTTTCCCCTCGGAAATAAAAGGTTTTTATCACGGACATTTCTTCGCTCAATTTGTATTTCTTGAGATATTTCAATGTCTCAAGATAAAAAAACACCCTGTATAATTCATGGCAATTTCATTCAAAGTATCTGATCGAATGCTTATTATATACATGTGATAGGTGAAGTATATAATCTTAATTTGGAATAGAATGATGCAGTTAAAGGAGAACACTGAACTTTGTTTTTTGCCCGTAAACACTTATCGCTTTGACACTTTCTCTTGCAGGACTATTAAAAAAAAACTTGTATGAAAATATTCATAACAGGCGATTTTTCAAAAATTATTTTAACCATTTTTTGACAATGAAGTTGATTTTTTTTTAATTTTCAGAAGTGAAATTTCTTTGTGATTTTGAGATTTATAAAAAAGGTCTTGATCAGTGCAAGAATATGGTGAATAAAATTTATACCTGTAAAAATTCAACATTTTTTCTTTGGCGATCGATCACCCCCTCCCAAAAATTTGTTTGTTTTAGTAAAAAATGAACCCAAATTTTTTTTAAATCTGTCAACATTGACCCGTGCCCCCGGGCTTTTTATATTATCATTGGGTTTTGAATGGAAATAGCTTGGTTTTCGGAAAAATGGGTGAAGAAGTACTTTCTATGAACTTTTTGTAAATTAAAGATGATAATTTCTTAAGCAATGATCTAGGAATAATTTCAACCTGATATCTTTCAATCTTGACACGCGTGACCCCTCCGCATTGTGCCCGAAAATGCCAAAAAAAAATGCAAAAAATCAGTTTTATGCAAGAAAATTATTATTAATTTCAAGTATAATATTTATAACTTAACATATTTGGCAACAATAAGGAAGAGTCATTCGTTGATTGTGTCATTGTACATGAAACTGATATTCTGCATTTTTTCTGAAATTTTCCGATCACAAAACAAGGTTTTTGGGGGAATCAAAATAAAAAGTTATACAGAACCCCATGTTAATTAAAAAACTTCGGGGACACGGGTTGATGTTGACCGATAATTTTTATTCGTGAAAATGTAATTGGCAGTAAAAAAAATTGTTGGAAAAGCAATGCAAGGTACGAAAACAGATGAAGGAACAAAACTGCCGTACAAACTTAAAAGATACATAAGTGACATTTTCACGAAAAATGAGTTTCTGCGGTATCACTGGATTCGTAAGAGGAAGCTGCATCTAACTAGGTTAATACAAGGGATTATTTATCAATATTTATTGCGAAAAACGATTGTGTAAAACTAAGAAAAGTCTCAAAAGTTGAAAAATACAACAGAAAAAGATACACAAAGCACTTTGCGTGTTCCAAAATGTGTACACGACATCTAATACGTCATTATCATACACATTAAAAAGAACCTAAAGTGCTTTGTGTCTTTTTCGCCTTGTAAAAGTAACCGAGTGTTGAGCGTATTTAAAAACGAAAAGAATCGATTGCCCTTGCGTATGTTTTTTCTTTGTAAAATAGCTCGAGCACTGATCCGAAATTCAAGGGAAATAAGTCCCTGCTATTTTCGGTACTCTTCGGAAATGTTCGGACTTCGGAGTTGTGGGCGGGACGAGCGGCAGCCAGCAAGAGCGCGTGATAATATAATATATTATATATTATACATATAGATTGCATGTATACATTGTTCGCGTGAAATTAATCTTTCTTCTACGGTAAAAATATGTATTTGGAATAAATAAAGGTACAAATTTATGATTGTACAATTTCCATTAGTGTCGAAATCCATACGTCTCAGACTCTCTCTCAAAATATTTCAAGAAATAATAAATTTTTAATGAATTTTAATAAATTTCTTATATAATAAAGTATCTCAAGATATGTATAAGTTTTAAATTACTAAGTTTTCTAAATTTTAGGTAGCCGCAAATGCATAATGTTCACATCAACAATAAGCGAGATTTGTATCGAATTAGTGCGACTAATCCTTTTGCAATTATTTATTATTGAAAAATAATTTAAATCTGAGATGCCTCGATAGTTAAAACGTACATACTTGTACGAAAAAAAATTAATAATATAATTCGTTATTCATACTTCCTATGAAAATAATCAACAATGTGATTTTGAATGACCAAAAACTTAAATAAATGGTTTACTGCAATAATTCATACCCCTTTTTTGCCCCCTTCTGCAAAATTGAAGTTATGTGAAACGGATGACTTTTAAATATTTATTTGGGTTCAATAATGACATTTTATCTACAAAAATGCAGATACCTTAAAGCAAAATTAATTTTTTATAATAATTTAGATATTATCATTTCATCTAGTAATCCAGTCAAACTAGACAAAATACCCATTTGTTCGAACACCATAATATATATTCTGTATTTTGTTGCTTAGATTGTCCCTTACGTATGTTTTGCTGTTGGATTTCGAGGCCGCGCTCGATCTATGCGATAAAGGCACTGTCCGCGAGTGACTTTGTGTTCTTTTTGCCTTGTATTTTCACCTTTCCGCGACTATTGAAAATACGCAAGTCCATTTTCTAATAGGAATTGTTTAAGAAATCAATTTTTTATTGCAAAATATGAAAGAGCACAGTATTTTGACCCTAATAGTGTATATAGATTATTCAAAATATTATTCGATATTAGAGTTCTTTTGGCAAACAGTTTTTCTCGATTTTCTCAGTTCGAGTGAGATTGGACTTATGTATCTTTTTAGAGTATAGGTTTAGAGTATAGGTGCGGAGCGTGTAATGCACACGCTGAGTACCTAGAACACATACTATCGGGGTGTCCGACCCACGCAGGAAAAACGTATAACTATAGACATAATGCGGCCCTCAGAGTGCTTTATAATCATCTTTGTCATGTTATAATCAGCAGTCTCCGTTGCACACTTGAGTCCTGACATTCTTCTCCAAGACTTCAAACCCAAAATATTCGGTACAAGGAATTGTCCTTGTGATCGGTGCTCTTGAAAGTGCGAAACTATCACCGGTTCATAACCTTAAGGACATACCGGTATGTAAAAAATATGCCAAATCTCTTGCGAGATGGATGATTGGATCCTTATTTCTTGGATGATTGATGCTTGGTCGTTTCATGTCTTCAAGACACACGAAGGTTTCGCCGGCCTGTCTTTGTGATTTCATCGTGTTTTCGATTAAAATTTCCCTGATGAGGACGCATAAAAGGCCTCTAAACGTGTTGTATCCTGGTACTATAAAGAAACGGAAAAATACGAAACAAATGAGAGCGAGGTGGTATGGCTGTCCCTTTCTTTCCTTTCTCCCTGCTTTCTCAATTTTCATAGATCTTGCTCTAATGAGCTGTTTTAAAATATTATTCAGAAACATATTTCTATTATTTAAACTCTTTTTGTGAAATTTTGCAATTTTTTTCTGCACGATTTGACTGTTTTAAGTTGTCATCTTGTTTTTCAAATGTAACTCCAAATATTTAATAAAAAGAGAAACTGATCATCAAATCCTGTTTTTCTTTCTCCAGCGTTCGCTGCTCTTCATCGTTCTCAAAAATTCGATTTTTGGTCAACCCAATAATTTTGTCAAAAATTAGTTTCAAAAGTTAAAAATAATTCAAATTTTCAGAAAAATATAAAGTAAAAATGATTTGAATGTTTCAAAAAAATAATTTTTCATCGATTATGTTGTTAACTGAGTCATTTATTTTACAATATTAAGCAACATAAAGGTTGAATTTTGTTTATGCTAAGTAACATGAATGGAGTATTTGCTTTAAGTTTATGTAACCTAATATTGTCTATAAGCTGTATAATCAAAGTTTATTCATGTTTATTATTGTCTTCTACAACAATATAATTAACTTAAATGTTTGTGACCAATATTCGTGATCAAATTCTACTTTCCGCATGCTTCAGAGAAGGAAATGGAAAAAAATTAAATAGTCTCTGAATGAAAGTTTAAAAGGTCCTCTTTAAAAGGAAATTAGGACCATATTGAAGTATTTACTGGTTTTGGAATTATCACGAAAAATGTGGAAGTACACCCAAAAGCAAAATCGGACGGTCCAGTTGTGACTAAATTCCTTCGTCCGTTGTTTTTCGCACGTTAACGAAAGATCTAAATTCGACATTCGACTACCGCCGCTCGACGAATCTATTTTCGTTTTGGGCGCGCGTCCACTTTTTCATAAAAATTCAAAAACGAGTAAGTATTTTGTTATCTTCTTGGTCGGATTTAATCTGAAAAGTCTTCGGTTCAATCTGCAAATGTTCATGTCAAGCAAAGTCTCGATTTCGCAATTTTCATGCTTTTCATGTGGATTTTTCTGACTTGATGAGCTATCGGAATCTGGTGCCATCATTAGTTCTAAATGACGCAAATCGTACTTTTCCGAACTTAAGTTCTACTGTATCACGATATCGTTCCAACGATTTATTCAACATTTCTTGTAGAGGGAAACAGAAAAAAATGTAGGGTAGGGTGTGGCGAAATGAGCATAGGAGGTAAGATGAGCCACTCAATTTTCTCGCAGGCTATCATTTCTTGTGTAACTGTTCTTTTTACTAATATCAGGAAGAACGTTATCAAACTTCTTTTAAAGAAACTTTCGGTTAATGTTGAATAAATATGAAAAAAACGAAATTAAAAATTTCAAGACCTGTATTCTACTACTCTGCATTTGTTTAGAAAGTACAAGAATCACACAAAATCACATATTTGACTTTTTTCTGGCGGTTATTTACATAGCTTATTTATCAAACCTCAAGTTTTCAACAGATTTTAATATAACGAGACCGTACGCGCGCTGAAGCGCGCGCGTTTTACTCATTTCGATTAATGACAGTTTTGGAAATTCTATCTGATGATTAAAGTTTTTCAATTATTTAAGATTCTTATAAAAGTACATATGCCTAAAAATCAGGAAAAAAATAGTGTAATAATAATTAAATACATTCAATATTATTGCTATGTATATCGTATTCAAACTATAATCTATTTAAACAATTCTGTGAACACATAATTTTTAACCAGATCACTTTGGCGTTGTTCTCCTAAGAAAATCCGTAATGCTTGCCCAGACCTAACTCGCGAAAACGCCACATTCAATTGCCCATGATTAAATACATCTTTACGAAGATCTACTCCGATGTTATCGAAAGTTTGTCCCTGACTTTTGTTAATAGTCATTGCAAATGCCAATTTTATTGGAAATTGACTACGTTTGAAAGTAAATGGATAAACATCTTCACAGTACAGTGTGATACGATGGATGAATACAATTTCTCCTGCTTTATCACCTGTTAAAATTCTACATCGCAAAAGATTATTTGCAAGCTCTAGAAATTGCGAGCACGTTCCGTTACAAAGACCTTCGTCAATACTAAGGTTACGAATCAGCATGACAATGCAATTATTTCTTAATCTTAATCCATGCGGTGGAATATTTGGTGGATTCAATGTGTTTAAATATTCTGGCATTATTGCGTCGGTGATATCCCCATTATCACAGTTTTCAACACTATCAACACTGGTATAAAGTCGTTCTGTATTTTTGTCTAATAGCTCAACTATTCTGGAATTGATTTCCTCGATATCAACATTTCGTGCTGACAATATAGCTATCTTTGATATATCTCCAAATCTTCGATCTTGTATAATCTTATTGAACTGCCATCTCCAACGGACAATAAATACCTAGCAAATTCTTGTTTCCCAGGCAGAGTACGCATATTCTCTGTGAATGACAATAAGAAAAAATTTTTCCAAAGTGAACTGAATTTAATTCATAAGTTTACCAACTCACTGCAAGTTGCATGAGTTTTTACAGGCAGTAATTGTCTAAAATCTCCTCCTAGAATAATAATTTTCCCACCAAATGGCAAATCAACATTCATAAAATCACGTAGTGTATGATCTGTCAATTCCAAAGCATACCTAGGGGCCATTGGAGCTTCGTCACAAATAAAGACATCAACTTGTCGCAAGTATTGTGCATCTTTAGATTGGCTTTTTATACATGAAACATAATCGGAGAACAGAGGAACTGGCATACCGAAAGTCTTATGTACAGTTTTTCTATGAGGAAGTAATATCGCAGCAATACCTGTGAATGTCATTGAATAGTTTAATTTTCGTTAAAAAAAAACGAATCTCCTAGAAAACAGTTGAATTTCTACTAAATTGTTTGAATTTTCTACCCAAAAATATGAAATTTCAAGAAATGTTAATTTTCAGCCTAACAGATAAATTTTCAGTTAAAGAAATTGATTTTCATCTCCAAAAAAGTAAATTAAAAAAAAACCGTTCACTTTTCAACCAAGGAGTTGCATTTTCAATCAAAGTAAAATCTTATCTTTGTATTTTTTTTAAACTTGTAAATCATATTTGAATTTTGAAAGGTTTCATTAATTTCCTTTTTTTCATGCAAGCTGTTACTATAATCGTACATTTCATGATTGAAAAGTGCAAATAATGTATTCTATAAAATATGTGACATATATTTATAAACCTGCCGGACGCAAGCCGAGGGCACCGATAGAGGAGGTGAGCCAAGCTTTTGAAATCGGCGCCATAGTCACGCGCAAGCGCGCAATCAGGAAGGAAAGTTGCAGGCGTATCCCTGGACGCTTGTTTAAACGACACGTGCGTAGAATTCTTAAATGCTCAAGAATTTATGTTGAGCAAATGCTCCCGAGAATATGCTCAGCATTCACGCTCAAACAGAGCATCTATAGAGCATTTAAGAGAATTTAAAGCATTTATTGCTTAAACAAATATATATCATAATTAATACATATATTTTTACAAAAACATTCTAGAGTGAAATGAATATATACTTTTTTTAAATTACAGAGTTGCTACTGGTAAGGTAATTCCAGAAAGTCAGAGAATGTCAGGAAACACCTGACAGATTTAGGGAATTTTCGATAAATTGAAGTTGAAATTAATTTTATTATTATGGTCAAAAATCGCCACTATTTGGTTGAAAATTAATCTGTTTTGTTTTAGGATTCAAACCATTTTGTAGAAAATCCATGTTTTTCCTTTGAATTCAACTATTTTTGGTATAAAATCAAAATCCTATTTGTGGTTGAAATATAATATATATCACGTTTTTCGTTGAGAATTCATCTTTTTTGGTAGAAAATTCAACTACTTAGTTGGAAGTGGAACTACTTTGTTAAAAATTTATTTATTCGGTTGATGATTCATCATTCTAGTTAAAATCTCCCTCTTTTATTGAAAATGTAATTCTTTTGTTGACAATAATGTTTCCTAGATGATAATTAATTATTTTAACTGAAAATTTAACTCGTACATGTTTGGTTTAAAATTGATCTTCTTAAGTTGAAGATTCAAATTTTTGGTTTAAGATTCTTGTATTTTGTTGAAAATTCAAATGTTGTGGGAGAATATTTCATTTTTTTGGTGACTAATTCATCTTTTTGGTTGGAAATTCTTTAAAAAGTTTAAATATTTCTCTGAAACTTCCTGTACTTTGTTAAAAAATTCATCTATTTTGTGAGAAAATTCATATTATCGGTTGAAAATTGATCTTTTTGATTTGAAATTTGTATTTTTCTTATTTAGAATTGTTTTTTTAAGCTGGAAATATAACTGATCCATTTTTTGTCGATAATTTATCTTTTTGATAAAAATGTAGTCTTCTTGGTTAAAAATTATACTATTTCGTTGAAAATTTACTTTAATTTGATTGGAAATTAATATTTTTACTGAAAATTTAAATAGGTATCCTATTTTTAGTTGAAAATTTATCCGTTTTAGGTTAAAATTCAACTATTTGTTTAAAGTCCGTCTTTTTGGGTAAAAGAGTACTCTCATTAGTTGAAATTTCACCTTTTTGGTAAAAATTCAACAGTTTTGTTGACAATTCGTTTGTTTTTTGTTTGAAATTTTATTTTAGGAACTGAAAATTATCCTAATTTATTTTTGGTGGAAAATTTATCGTTTTAGTTTGAAATTCATGTATTTGGTTTAAAATTAAATTTTTTTAAATTGAAGATTCATCATTTTAGTTGAAAATTCACTTTAACTATTCCATTTTTTGTGGCAAATTTACTTTTTTTTTATAGAAATGTAATCTTTTTCGTTGAAAAATTATCTGTTCAGTAGAAAATTTAATGAATCTATTTTTTGAAGAATTAATTTCTTTGGCTAAAAAGAAAACTATTTGGTTGAAAATTCTTTTTTATTTGTTGATAAAGAAAATTCATGTTTTGGGTTGAAAAATCCACTATTTGGTCAAAAATTCATATTTTCGGTTGAAAATTCATCATGTTGATTGAAAATTAATTTCTTCGGTTGAAAATTTGTTTCTTTTTGGATGAAAATTAATTTTTTTAACAGAAGATATAACTATTCCATTTTCGCTTGAAAATTTATATTTTTAGTTGAAAATTAATTAATTTCGCTGAAAACTCGTTTTTTCTAAATATACTTCTGTAACTGAAAATTGAAATATTATATTTTTGGTTTCTAAATTTATCTTTTTTGGTTTGAAATTGAATTACGTCGTTAAAAAATAATTTTTTTGTTATCAAAAAACACATTTTTTTCTTAGTTGAAAATTATACTATTTCGTTTAAAATTTACTTTAATTTTATTAAAGATAAATTTTTTTCGGTGAAAATTGAACTATTTTTTGAAAATCAATGTATTTGGTTCAAAATTAAATTGTTTAAATTCAAGATTCATCATTTTAGTTGAAAATCACTTGAACTATTCTATTTTTTGTTAAGAATTCATTTCTTTCATTGGAAAAAAACTATTTAGTTGAAAATTCGTTTTTTTTTGTTGATAGAAAATTCATCTTTTGGATTGAAAAGTCTACTATTTGGTCAAAATTTAATATTTTTGTTTAAAAATGCATCATTGTGATTAAAAATTAAATTCTTTGGTTGAAAGTTCATTTCTTTTCAGTTGAAAATTGATTTTTCTTTTCAACTGAAGATATAACGATTCCATTTTCGCTTGAAAATTTATATTTTCAGTTAAAAATTAATTAATTTTACTGAAAACTCGTTTTTTTTTTAATATTCTTCTCTAACTGCAAATTTTGAATATTATATGTTTGGTTTGTAAATTTATCTTCTTTAGTTTCAGATTGAATTATTTTGTTGAGAATTCATTTTTTTGATTGAAAATTGATTGTCCCAACTAAAAATTTAATTGTTACATTTTTTGTTAAAAAATAATTTGTTTCAATGAAAAAAAAAAAAATATCTTGTTGAATTTTTTTTTTCTGTTGAACATTTATTTTTCTGACTGTTCTGATTGTTCTAATTTTGGTTGAAAATGGATTTTTTTCAGATGAAATTCGTGTGATTTGTTTAAAATGAGTCTTTTTGATAGAAAGTTAATGTTTTGAGTTGAATTTAAAGCGATGCATTTTCCCGCGAAATTTGAACAATGTAATTATTATTATTGAAAGTAGAAAATACGATTGTTTAAATCCTAATTCAAAATGCTCAAAAATGTTCATTAAATTCTAAAAGCACATAAAGGTCGAGCATATTCTCGAGCATATTCTCATGCTCGTGAGAATTTCTCCGAGCACTTAAACTCTTTAGAACACTACACGTGCGCGTGCTTCTAAACTGTCGCTTTATCCGCTGCAGTGTTCCCAATGAAGAATTTTTGAAAGTAGCAGTTCAGTTTTGAATCGATAAAAGCAACGCGTTTCGAAGAAGTTTTACACGTTTTTCAATCGAAACTATAAGAACCGAACACGTTTCTTAATAGAAACTAACAAAGCCGACACGTTCCGAAAAATTTTGTGTCCTGCAGTGGGACTCAGATTCTGTTTCGAAGTAGAAAATCTAACAAACCTCTCTTTCTATCTCCATACATTAGAAAAAGAGGTCCGTTCAATTCTCGACACGCTATTGGAATCTCACTGCTGCTCAGCTGCCGTTTTTAATCGAGAAAAGCAATGCGTTTCGAAGAAGTTTTACCCTTTTTTCAATCGAAACTAACAACCGAACAAGTTTTTGAATAGAAACTAACAAAGCCGACACGTTTCGAAAAATTTTGTGTCCTGCAGTGGGACTCAGATGCTATTTCGAAGTCGAAAATCGAACAAACCTCTCTTTCTATCTCCATACATTAGAAAAAGAGGTCCGTTCGATTTTCGACACGCTATCGGAATCTCACTGCTGCTCAGCTGTGGTTACAACCGGAAAAGGATCGACATGTAGTACTGGACCATGAAACCATAATTAACAAAATATAACCATCAATATAAATCATGTAATTATATGACTGATAAACTATACCAATATCATTATTGTTTATTGGTTTATCATAGTAAATAATAATATTATCCATAAATAACATTATTTAATGAAACCAAATTCAAATGAGGACGCGGAATTTCCGAACGGCAAGTATCGATTGTCGAAAATCACAATCGATAACTACACGACGAATCAGAAGTGCGGAAAAGGCGTTACGACCTTTCGACTTAGACTCAATGACTGATTTATTGGGTTATCATAGTAAATAATGATATTATACATAAATAAAATTATTTAATGAAACCAAATTCAAATGAGGAGCCGGAATTTCCGAACGGCAAGTATCGATTGTCGAAAATCACAATCGATAACTACACGACGAATCAGAAGTGCGGAAAAGGCGTTACGATATTTCGACTTCGACTCAATCATCTTTTTACAATAGGATTGTAAAACAGAAATTGGTGAAATTTTGATTTTACTTGAAAATGTTATATGGGGCGGAACGAGCCACCTCTTCCTGAGCATTAAACTAACTTGTTATTGTAGCAGACCGTAGGTTAAGATGCAATGTTTCATTGTATCAGATTGTGCAGTGCGTTAAATATGGTGCAAATGTATAAAAACTAATTTTGTAGAAAAAAATTCTCAGAAAAAGTTTGACGGCTGCACAGTTATATAGGTCTGTATGTGAAAATAATATATGAGTTGCTGGCAAGCAGAAGAGAGCATCGTTTTTCTGGTACATTTCTTAAGTAACTTTGCTTGAAAACTCGTGAAATTCTATATAAAAAAATGGTTGTTGTTGATAAATAAAAATAAAACGGCTTAAAATCTCGGTATATACATATGAAATTCAGCGTCATGTAGAAGACCAGTCTAGTATTTGGGAGTTTTCTTACTGTAGAATTCAACTTTTACTCAGACAATGTACTCGGGTAAGTCGAAAAATGGTTATAATAATTTCTGAAACACAATTATTAAAAGATATGCAGATATGAATGGGTTATCTATTCACTGTTTCTAGCGACAGTTACGGTAGAGGTTAGTATTAAGGATTGCATCATTTTAACGTTGAATACCTCAAATGTTCCGCAAAATTTTTGCAAAATAGGGGTGAGATAATTTTTGTTTCCCAATACTCTAACTTAACAATAATTTTGCTTATAAATAATATATAATAAGTCATTGAATTAAGTGGCGCATCCCACCGCAGTGCCTGGCTCAACCCGCCACACGCATGGGGCGATACGAGCCAAGAGCACTACTTTCTCATTTTCGTTTTTAATTCAGATGTTTGTAGAATGTATATAACGACTTACTTTCAAGCAATAAATTAGCAGATTTTCAATACTGACTTGAAAAAGACATCTATGCTCATCCCGCCCCACCCTGCCCTATTCAGAAAACTGTATGTCTTCTAATATACATGCATTGTCCTGATAAAACAAAAATAATGATTACCGACAACTATTTTTGACCCTTTAATGTTCAATGCAAAAATGCCCCATGCGAAAGTTTCTGATAGGACTTAATTCCGAATCATTCCGAATGAATCCAATTCAATCGAAACTGGGAGTCATTCAGGTTGGAAATTCAGTATATATTAATCCGAGTTCGGATTGATTCGGGTTTATTTGGATTGAGGATTTGGTTCGGATTGGTTCGGTTTGAAAGTTCAGACTGATCAGTATTAGGTCGGATTAATTTTTAACCGATTTGGATCGAAGGAGAAGTAGAAATTTTTTCGGATTAGTTCAGATTTATTCGGGTTGGTTCAGATACAGATTTCAGAATAATTGGAAATGATTCGGAAATAATTCCTATGTGAAACTTCCGCCAGGGTGAATAATACTTAATATATCAGCCTCATAATCGATAACTGGCCATTAACAATAAAATTATTTATAATTATATAATTTATTATTAGTATAATTGTTTTTCTTCTGAAATTTCATTTTTTGACTAAAAAATGGCGGGTTCATTGTATATGTATTGTGTAGACATATTACATACTATATATATACGGAAACTTTCACAGAAATGTAGAAAAACAGTCCTTGTCGAAGGAGCAAACTTTTGCTTTCCTCAAATCATCAGGGCTCAATTCAGGTACAGAGGGCTTTATTTTCGCATGCCAGGACGGTGTAATCTCCACCTTAGCATACCGCGCCCGCATTTTATGTCAAGAAGTTCCCAGTGATAGGTGCAGAGCGTGTCATGCACACGCTGAGTACCTAGAACATATACTATCGGGGTGTCCGACCCACGCAGGAACAACGTATATCTATAGACATAATGCGGCCCTAAGAGTACTTTATTACCACCTTTGTCGCTCTTACGGTGTTGGTCGCGACCCTGCCCTGCCGAACGCTCCAAGGGATATAGAGTCAATTGTCCGAAACGAGAAGTGCCAGATTTTCTGGAACTACGATTTTCGGGCAGCAGTCTCCGTTGCGCACTCGAGGCCTGACATTGTTCTCCAAGACTTCGAGAAACGAACTATATTCGTGATCGAATTCTCGGCTCCGTCCGAATACAACATCACTGCAAAGGAGAAAGAAAAAGAGGAGAGGTATCAAGACCTTAAAAGAGAGCTGCAACGATTGTACCCAAAATATTCGGTTCGAGTAATTGTCCTTGTGATAGGTGCTCTCGGAGGTGCAAAATTATCACTGGTTCGTAACCTTAAAGCCATACCCGCGTGCCAAAAATATGCCAAGGCACTTGCGAGATGGATGCAGAAAGCTGTCATCCTTGGGTCGCTTCGTGTCCTCAAGACACACGAGGGTTTCGCCGGCCTGTCGTTGTGATTTCGTCGTGCCCTGTGACCACCCATCTCACGGATGTGAGACGTGGCCATAGGTATATTTTACCGCGGTTCTACTGGGGGCCATTGACATTTTTTTTTAGATGGCAGTTGCTCTTAGTGGTACCCTGCGGTGGTTGTTTAACTTTTTTTTTAATTATATATATATATATATATATATATAAATTTTGAAGTTAGGATTTCCATTTTTTTCAATTATCCAACAAATAACTCTCGTTTTTCTTCTATTTCAGATAGTAGGTACTATGAAATACAAACACTTCGTATTAATATTGATTTTATATTTTAACCTAAAAATTGCGCAAGGCAACAATGAAAATTGCGCGCGTGGTGCGCCTGCTTGCACAGTAAATCCCCGAGATATTATTTATCTGAAGTTGGATAAAAACATTGCAAACAATTGACAACTAGAATTATCCGACGACGGATAATTTTTATCGGCCTCGTGATAAACATTATCTTCCGCCGGATAATTTTAGTTTTCAATTGTTTGCAGCGTTTTTATCCAACTTCAAATAAATAATATCTCGGGGATTTACTGTGTGTTTATAGTCCAATAATAAAAATCCATATATTATTTTCCACAGAACCACGGTTTGAACCAGAAGTATTTGCTGGTTACTTAAATCTGCATTATCATGCTGTGGGTCAAATAGTGTTGGTATATGAGCATGGAAGAAATAAATACGTACCTCATCTAGTCTATGGTGTTAACGGAGTTCCTAGAGGCGTTAGACCACTGGAACCAGACGAGAGAGTGATTTACAACATGATTAGGAATCGAGACCCCGCCTCTCAAAGTACATGTTTTAACAATAAATCTTAACACTAAAAGAACGTGAATACTGCATTCTCTGAATAACTCAATTTTTATAAACAAATCTTATGTATAATTATACAAACCTGGGATAAGTATACACAGGAGGCTATTTTTTTACTATGATTTCTGCGATTCAATATTTCAGAGTTGAACTACCGACGGACAGTATCGGACCACTTAACCCCAAGACTGATTGAAACTTAGCCTTGACTTTAAAAAGTGATAGAACCGTTTCACAAAAGCCGTGTTTAAGATTTTCGTAAGCTCGCACAAATAATTATTATTTCACAAACCCGTGAAAATGCTTGAATGTTTAATGGCTCGAATGAAATGTAGCGTCCGAAATGTTAAATTCCTTGACAATTTGAACTTTATTTTACATATCCTTCTCACGTGGTAATTCAGTAAACACAACACCAAATTACTAATTTTCAATAGGTCATCCGATTATTTTTTCGATACTATTCGTCAGTAGTGTATCTAGAATAAAATATCTATGGGTGAATAATTTGCATTGTTATGAAAAAAATGATAGATTACTATTAAAAATTCATATATTGCTAGAATTCAATGAAAGTTGAAAAAATCACATTTCAACATTCAATTACAGATTGGTTACAGATGAAATAAACGTATATAACGAATTTTAGGATCGAACCTAATAAATACGACATCTCCCAGACTGATAAAATTAGTCTGGAAGATGTATTTATTAGGTTCTACCCTAAAATTCTGAATTATAAATTTTCCCAGACGTAAAAAAATAAATTCTATTCTTCTTATAAATCGTATATAACGAATGCAATAATTTAAGTACAAAGTTCTACAAAGAAGCAATGATTAATTTATGCTATTTATCGTCACTTTATACAACTGTTGTAATAAAATGCCAGGTATGATTATTTGTGAATGTAATGAACGTTTTTCGTCTTAGAATAGGCAGAAACAGTTCTTACCACTAAATAAATATTATTTTATTTGAACGTTTAAAAAGCCAAAAAATCTTGACGGAAAAGTTAAATTTTAAAAATTTTGAAAAATTTGAGAGATTTCAATTAAATCCGTATAATCTGAGAAGAATTTCAGATATTAGTAATGTCATTATAGAAGGGTGCAGTATTTTTAATTTTATTCCTGTCTTCCAAATTGTGGTTTCCATTCAGAAACTTTGAGGTTCAAAAATTAAAAGGTAGCAATCCATGACGGTCGACCTCACAAATTCTCGAAAATGGGATTCATGGCTCAGAAATTTAAAAAAATTCTGGATTTTATCACTGTTCAAAT
Organism: Andricus quercusramuli; assembly: GCA_932178445.1. Taxonomy (NCBI): domain Eukaryota; kingdom Metazoa; phylum Arthropoda; class Insecta; order Hymenoptera; family Cynipidae; genus Andricus; species Andricus quercusramuli. The sequence goes on along the minus strand of CAKNXH010002269.1, from coordinate 102,012 downwards.
TTGAGAAAACATGTCCTTGGTGCACAAAAAACATTCGCGCTTCATTTTTTCTAAAACTAATAGAATTCTTTCATCAACACTTTTGTTTTACCGATTCAGCGACCTAATAGTTCGAAAGCGAATTCTTAAATAAATAAATTGATTAGCATTTCGAACTCGAAAGTTCATTGCCTCACTACCCGATTCAGGTAGTGTTTCTAGGTGGATAAATACTACCAGTGTGGGTCCACCACACCCACGACGGGTCAACAACACGCAGTATTCCCCGAACGGTCACCCATCCAAGTACTAACCGCGCCCAACACTGCTTAACTTCAGTGATCTAACGGGAACTGGTGTTTTCAGCGTGGTATTCGAAAGCGAATTCTTACACTTTTAAATTCGAAAATAGGATGTTTCATAACCGTCTTAAGTTGAGAAATCGTGCAATTAGAAAAAATCTCAATAAAATATCTCGGAACCTGATAATATTTTCCGATAAAACTTTTCAGGGTTCAATTCTACACTGATCTCGAAAGCACTTTCTTTTTTTTTACATTTTAAAATTTGATCTCAAAATACGTTTTCATTATGTTCTATTGAGTCGTAAAAATGTAGGTTAGGCCGTTATGCCATAGTACCTTTTAAATGTGACGAGGAATTTATTCGAAACTGAAAATGTTAAAGGCATTTTTTAAATTGCTAATTTACAAACTCGAAACATTATATATTGAATAACTTCTTATTTTGACGGCTTGAAATTGGGAGCTTCAAATATTGACGAATTAAAAATTGTATTTCATAATTGCATAATTAAAAACTTTTCACTGAGTAACGTGCAAATTAAAAAATTACAGAACTAATAATATGTAAATTTATAATTAGTGACTGTTGAGTAGTAAAAAGAGCTCGTCTGAAAATTTGAAAAGTTTTAACTTCTAAAAATCGAAGCTACTTAAATTTCAAAATTTTAAGGCCACGTGAGCGCAACATCAACAATATTTTTCACTTTTTTTCAAAAACCAATTACGTTCAATGATGAAACAAGAAAAATTATAATTTCTTATAATGTCAAATGTCATTTGAACTGACTGCATCATTTTTTTAAAAAGAACTGATGAGATTTCTTTTGAGAATTGAAGAATGTGCCATTCTAGGCTGTCAAAATGTCTTCCATTCATAAACTCTGCAATTAAAACTTTTGATGTTTCGACGATTCTTATATAAAATTAGTGAGTTATGCAGTTTTAATTTACTTATTCGAAAATTGAAAATTGTATCATTTTTGAAAATTAAATTTAAAATTTTCCCTTCGCGAAGTTTTTGATTCAGAGTTGCTTAAATTTCAAGAATTTGTATTAAAAATCAATAAAATATTAAATCTTGAATAGTAAACATTTCAATTTAAAACTCTTTGACTATGTAGATTTCAACAAATGTAACCACTAAAATTTCAAAACATTTGAGTTGTTTATATTGAACTAATCAATATGAAAATTCGGATTGAAATTGTAGCGTGCAAAAATTAAAATTCGACATTCCGATGTTTATTCATCAATCATCAAAGGAATCGTTCAACAATTTTATTAATTATGGATAGTTTAATTCTGAGCTCTTCATTTAGAATTGTCATAAGCTTGAATTACAAATATTTAAATTTTTATCGTTCATAAATGTAAATAGTTGTTTAACATTCACGGGTTTCGATTCGGAAATTCAATTTGAAAATATGCGATTAAATTTCAAGAGACTCAAAAATAAAAATATATAGATTGAAGCTTTCAAAATCATCAACAATCTGTATGGATTCTATGAAATCATTTTTACTGTACATCCTTTTGTTGAACCAAGGAACAATTTTTGGGATTCAGAAAAAAATAAAAAAATTTCATTTATTGACCAATTGTTAGTAGACTCAAAACTTTGTAGAATTTCGTTAGTTCTGATTAAACCAATTTAATGTCGTTAAAATATATAGTGACTATATTTTTCTACAGGAGATTATTTAATACCGCAATTCCTTTACGAGCCTGGGTATATTGTCGTTCGTAAATATTTGGAACCAAGATTAGGCTGTAAGAATGCTGTTCGACAAGTAATAGGCGAAAGGCAGGTTGCAGCTTACGAAAACTCCACGACATTGTATTCATCAAAAAGACCGATCAAAAGTAATTTTAAAACTGAAATATAATTTTTTTAAATATTGGAGAACTCTGCCCAGAACGACTAGTTTTTTTCCTATGTATGGAGTGTTTTACGCACTTGTATCAAAAATCACTATTTTATACGCAGTAGAGTGCCCAGTATTTCTAAACATAATAATGATATACTTTAACTCAAATAATGAACATTTTTCTTACACAATCAGATTTAGTATTTACACCCAAACATGGTGATATATTGGAAGTACTTCACGGACCACATGTGGCCACACGTTGGAGAACTTTGTGGCTCCCGCCGCATCTGCTTCCTGAAAATGAAGAAGGTAATGTAAAAACTAAAATATAAGATATCTGTGCCAAAATGTCCACACTCTTGTAATAAGGATTACTATGGGGATCTAAAAAATAGTTTCCATCCCAAGTTAATTATATATGAAATGTCTTGCAATGGTCACGAAACGTCGGCCAGATTCGTAGTTTTGCACACGATTGAAACCCGAAAAACCTTCATTAAATTTATTATAAAACTACGGGTTAATATTTAACATTTTTTAAACCATTAAGATTTAATTTTTGTGGACCAATAGCAAATTTTTAAAATTCAAAATATATGTTTTGCACCACTAGTGTAGAATAATTCATTGAGCATTTTCATGATTAAGTGCCCGCTTGTATAGTAAAACTAACAAATCTTTATATTTCTCCTTGCAGAACTGAGGGCGGCGGAACGTGCTGTCTATGAAGAAGATAATTCGTCTCACATATAAATATCTGGTAAGAGTTTTGGCTCCTCCTGGGGGTTTTTTCCTCAAGTGGCTTTTTCCGGTCAGGATGCACTGAAGAACTATCGTATGGACGTGCAGGCAAATGCAGGAGCTTATAAAAATGTATATGTCAAATAAGAGTATTCCCTGTATTCCTAAATTGACTCATTTCGCAACCCTTCACCTCGTCTGAGTCCAAGTTTATTCGACGGCGGATTCGAAAATATTGCGTCTTGGGTTTGTCTGCAAGACGATGAATTCTAGCTCCGTCCAATAAGCCATATTTGATAGATATCAAATTTTGTTTTCGTTTATGGTTATAGCTCACAGTGTTAAGCCGAGCGGAACTGCTTTCCACACATACAACTTTCTGTTATTTCTCGGCTGCAGTTTTTGCTCGTTCAGGTCATTTAGCATTTCTGGCGAATAAAAAAGGGACCAGATAATCTGGACTTGAATTTGAAGATGATTTTGTTCTTAAATTTTTATAATAGCGATTCAAAGGTGAAAATATCGGAATCTGTGGGTCTAAACGCCTATCTCCATACAAAATTTGATACAAAAGGATTAAGCTTGTAGTTTTCTATGAGGATCTCTGAATCCGTAAGGAACACGAAAAAGAAACATAATTTCCAGAATTGTCGCATATTGTTTAATCAATTTCAAAAATTGTTCAACCATAATTAAATATGAGTTTTTATGAGAGTTAGGATAACCCTTTTCACCAGAGCATGTAGGTATTAGAAAACTTTTTCCATGTTCAAGACAGAAATTAAAGTCTTGCTACGTATCATATATGAATCGAATGTTTTCAAATATCTTCCAGAAGCCCTGAAAATCTCTTGATTATCTGTGATCAAGTCAAAATTCGAGACGAAATATTTTTACATGGGCGAAGAGTACTGCGGCGGTCCCAGAACTCTTGTTCTCTGTGATGACCTCTCCAACTGTGATGACCTGGTGGAATCAAAATGTTTAGGGCTAATTGAAATTCTGTACTTAGAATTGTACATAGAATTGGAAAATTCATAATGTCGGATCCAATATGGCGAATCAAAATGCAAAAGTTACTTGATTCGGATGAAACTCGGTATTCGGGAGTTCTTGCGATTGTTGATTATGGATCTGAATTAAAATTTCAATCTTCAAAATGGCAAATTGAATATGGTGGAAGAAGACAAAATTATTACCGTATTGATATAATTAAAGTGAAAACAAAATTTTGTATGCAATAGTATTAGAATTGTGTATTTTTAATTTACTCTATTTATAGAAATACCAATTGCCAATTTGTATACTTTTTTATCACACGGAACAAAGGGGAGGAAATAATTTATTTATTTATTGAATATAAACGGGCAAGCCCTTTGTATAGTGAACAATTAATCTAAATCTTGTACAGTGTGTTCATAATGACCTAATCAGTACAACTTAGGCCAAATTGTTTAGCGTTCTGTAAAGCTCAGTTCTGAAGTGCGTCGCTGATCGGTCGAAAAAGTCAATATTTGTTGCGTATAAATTTGCCTCGTTACAAATTCTACTAATAACGGAGTTTTTTCCATAGTTAGTTCGATGGTAGTTAACTTTGAACAGAATGTTGCTTCTTAGCAATTTCGAAGGAGCGTATAGGTATATTTCGGCTAGGATTTGCGGACAGTCAATTTGGTTGTTTAAAACGTTGTATAAAAAGCTCAAATCAGCAAATAAAAGTCTCGAGTTAATTTTTTGGATGTTCAGCAGTGCCCTGATTCCGCTATAGTCATGATCGCACCTAAGCATCGGTATCCCCATTTGTCTAGCTGCAAAACGTAAAAATCTATTTTGTATTCTTTCGAGTCTAATTTGATGAATAAGGTACTGGGGTGTCCAAATGACTGAGGCATATTCTAAATGCGGCCTGACTAAAGAGAAGTACAGTGTTTTTAGAGTTAACGGGTTTTAAAATTTTTAAGCATTTCTCGTGACAAAGCCCAAGGACCTGAGTGTCTTTTTTGCCACCTCTGACACTTTATCGTTAAGCATAAGTGATTCGTCCAGAAAGAATCCCAGGTCGCGAACCCGCGTCACCCTCTGTAATGCTTCCCCGTCTAGTAAGTAATTTTGTTTAGCTGTTAATTTTTTCCGTGAGAATGATATTACTAGGCATTTTTTAACATTAAGCAACATTCCATTAAGCGAGCACCATTCTTGCAACCTATCAATATCACTCTGAATTCTAAGAACATCTTCCAGGGATCGAATAGCTTTAAAAAGCTTAAGATCGTCGGCAAATAAAAGAAACAGACAAAATTTGAATGCAGTACAGATATCGTTAACGTATAGGACGAACATGAGGGGACCCAGATTCGAACCCTGTGGTACTCCCGAGGTTGCTGTGAAAATCTCCGAGTACTGCCTATCAACACAAACTGAATGCGGTTTGTCACTAAGATAACTTTTTAGCCAGTAGAGTACCGTTTCAGATAAACCCAGGGCCCTGAGCTTTATCACAAGAGTACAATGGTCAACCTTATCGAAAGATTTTGAAAAGTCAGTGTAAATCGCATCAACCTGTACGCCCTCCTCCAGGTTTTTATTGAGGAATTGTGTGAAGATACATAATTTGGTGGAAGTTGACCTCCGCCTCCGAAAACCATGCTGTTCGTCAATGATAATATTGTTAGAAGCAAGATAAATTCTATCGCAAATGATACTTTTGAATACTTTAGCAATAGAATTAAGTATTGTTATTGGTCGGTAGTTTGTTATGTCATTTCGATCACCATTTTTATACACCGGTATTATTATTCCTTTCTTCCATTGAAATGGGAAGATCCCCTCTACTACTGATTTATTAAAAATTATGAACAACGGTTCAATTAAAGACTCACAGCATGACTTCAAGAGGACAGGTGGCACCCCATCGGAACCTGCTCCCTTAGTTACATCAAGAGTCATTAGCTTATGGTAAATTTCTGCCCTATCTATATGCACATTGGGAAGATCAATAGAATCCGTCAAATTAAATTGCACGTCACGATTTTGTGCTGGAGCATAGACCGATTTAAAATAAGATGCAAAAGTTTCGGCAATTTCGGCACTGGAAGATACTTTTTTGTCTCCTAAGAACATTTGATCCGGTATTTTATTGCATTCAGTTAGTGAGTTAATGGAGGACCAGAACTTTTTTGGATTTGAGATAATCGAATTTTGCGTTTCATTAATAAATTTTTGGTAACAATGGTCTGACAATGTTTTGCATTGAGCTCTCAATTTAGCGAATTTAAGGTAGTCCGTTGATAATTGTGTTTGCTTGTACTTAATATGTGCTATCTTTTTTTCTTGGACTAATTTTTTAGTTCAAAATTAAACCAAGGGGGGTAAGTGGATACTTTAATTGTCTGCAGTGGAACATAATAACCAAATGCTGTAAGGAGACACTTATAAAGTGCTTCAACCGCACTGTCGACCGCTTAATTAGAAAGCAGACCATGCCAGTCAATATTACTCAGATAGTAAGAGATTCCTCCGAAATTAGCTCTCTTGAAGTTTAATTTGATTAAATTGTCATTGTACAATGTTGAATTATGACCTAGCTCTGGAAATCTTAAATCGCATGTGAGGGGTGGGTGGTATTTGTCTACCATGTTCATTTTTAATGCTATTGATTTGCATTAAATTTAAATAATCAAGTGAATCAGATACGATGTTTATTATGTCAATATGCGTTCGCAGAGACACTTTACCGGGTACACAAGCAGGCCCATTTAAGATGTCTATATTCCATTCAGCATACGGTAAATTGAAATCGCCAAATATGTAAATTTTCGTTCCTGGGAAGTAACAAGCCACTTCTTCAATTATTGCACACGTATCAGCATATTTAGAACAGCTGGAGTTCGGTGGGATGTAAAAAACCCCTAATATAAAAGCACAGGCGCGTACTGCTAATTTGACAAATAGGTGCTCAACCGTATTTTTGTTAGTTGAAAGTCTCACACTACGTAACCCATATCTGGCCGCTATCAAAACTCCCCCACCACGCAAATTATCGCTAGTATCTGCACTACGATCATCTCGAAAAATATCGTATTCCGACATGCCCAGTTCAGAGGAATTTATTTGATCTTTCAGCCAAGTTTCCGTAAATATTATTATATCATGTGAGCATGCCGGGACGGACTGTCGCAAAGAGTGTAATTTAGTGCTGACACCTCTGACATTCTGGTAGTAAATTGATAACAGCTGATCGCCAGCTTGAGTCACACCGGGACCGCATGTGTGAGTACTTACGCATGTGCTGAGCGCTTGTTGTTGTAGTCGATGGCAGCTTGGCTCATTGGGATTATATTCTTCCTTGCGTTCACAAGTATCGGAACTCCTCGTCGGAATACAAGTATTAATTCCATTTCTCCCTCCAAACGGCGAGATGACAATTCTTTCTTCAGATCCTCGATTTCCTTGATCTGCTCTTTTGTCCTGTCTGGTGCAATCCAGAGATGTTTCAGCTTGACACTTGTTTCCGGAACTTTTTTGGCAGCGAGAAATTTGCGCATCAGTGTTTGTGCCACTCTTTCGGTTTCGCACACAAGTTTCACCGGTCGAGGAGTAGTTCTGGTCTGCGAATAAAGGCCAAGTCTAAATGCTCGTGGGTTTAAAAGTTGGAAATCAGGAATGAGCTCTGTAAGTAGATTTTGTAAAAATAATCCAGGTGTACTGATTTCTTCTGACGGGGAGGATTCATGCTCTGGTAATCCGAACAAGGTCAGGTTCTTTTTTCTAATGCTTCTTTGCTCAATTTCAGCTATACATTTACGAGCAATAGATGTATCGTCAAGGGGTTTGGATGGGGGATATTCAGTTTCTAGTTTGTGTAAAATACCTTCAGCTGCAGTCATCCTGTCACACAATCCATCGACTCTTTGCTCTGTTGCACCAATCCTCTCCAGGGCTCCATCCATTTTTGTTGATAAGCTGTCAATTTTTGATCCCAGCGAGTCGACCTTTGTTGTGACTGTGCTAATCTCTGGTTTGATTGTACCTATTGCTTTAGTGATGATACGTTCGATATCCTGGGCAGTCAATGGGCTCACATCTTAAGGGGTTTCGGCCATTGTCGGCGTTCGAGATCTAGGTTTACAGCATTTTGAAAATTTTCCATTGTCCAGGGTACCAGCGCGATCCGCACATCCACGATGGTAAGGGCAATTACACCCTGGACACAACACGGCATCAACAACTTTACATGTGCAGCCTCGACATGTTTTCTCAGTTATTGAGAGAGAGTTTCCGTTGGATGCCATATCTTTTGGGACAGTGCTCCAAAAGAACTTTGATGTTAGAATATGAAATCTATTCTCACGCAAATGTTGTTAATTCGCGATGCAAAATTTTTAAAGTACACTATTCAACCAAGATAGTTTAAACGATTTCATCAGGAGCATGGGTCTTCCCAAAGATGCTTCTGAATATATGGCAGCTGAGTTAAAGAGCCGTGGAATGGCCGTTCGATGGCAAGGAAAATGGGACGTGAATATGTTGGCTGACTATTGCTGGCTGCTAAAGAGAGATCAAGTACCTGGCGATGAAGATGGTGATAGTTCGAAGAGAACTAGAAATCCACTGCATAGATCCTTTGACAATAAAAGAGAACGTTATAGGCGAAAGAAAGAATAAACGCTATTCCAAAATGCCATACCGTAACTCTCGTTTAGTCCTGATTCGTTGGGTTAAAGGAGATTCAGATTCGAATTCAGCTACCCTTAAAACATGTAAAAGTCAAATTTTGGAACAGTGACAGATTTTTCTTCAGATCTAACTTTGATATGACCTTGATCTGACCTTGATCTTGGCGCCCTGGGGTCAAACGGGCCTCGGATTCAGATTTAGCGACCCCCACAACATATTAGTATGGTAGTCTAGTCCAATGTAGCCCATTCACCATTTACCCATATAAATCATCTATATATTTAAATGAAATGACCTTAACATGACCTTAGAGGTCGTCATAAAAATATAAAAACATACATATCTGGACGCAAAATCTTCCGTTCTTTCATAATCTGCAGTCAGAAATTTGTTTTTAGAGAAATGAACAAAATTGACCTTGAAATGACCTTGACTTCGACTCGCTGAGTTCAAATGGGCCCCGGATTCGGATTCAGCGACCCAAAAAACATAAATTATAGTAGTTATCTTCACACAAAATACTTTTCTGTCCATTTGACCTTCAAATGCCCTTGACCCAGATGTGCTGGGGTCAAACGGACCACGGATTCGTGCTCAGCGGGTCAAAATACATGGGAATATATGTGTCGCATTTGTGGAACAGAAAAGTGTTTTCTTTTGTGTGCCGGTGTTATTCATTCAACTTGATCGCAAGTAGTTATTGTATCTTTTAAAGTGACCCAGAAGGTGTCTTTAACTACTCTCGAATCGCCATCAACCGAAGCGTAGCACGCTATGATGAATAATCTTCTGATTCCTACCTTCATTCTAGCTCACAATAATCTGGGAGATGCAAAATCATGATCTTTGAGATGCTGTCTTGCTTGTTCATTCATAATAAAAGAGACCCCTTGACTACCATGTGATTCACTATCTACTTCTGGCCATATTACAAAACCGCCTTCCAACGCCCAATTTTCTATGTTTCTACTTTCGCAACCTTATTTCTTCGTCTGAGATACACATAAAACATCTAGTTTCCTTACGTGCTAAGTTCCTCGTAGTTCTCTTATCTTAAGATCATTCACTCCTCTAGCATTCCAAACACCCAGTCTCCATTCATCGCCCGAAACTCGACCTTTACGTTTACCGTGTGCATGCTTTTGGTCAATCCAAGTTTTAGTCAATTCCGAGGCTACTTTATTGTTTGTATTATTTATGTTCAGATTGTACACCCAACTACCTTGGACTACTCATGTCCAAGTTAAGTAGTGATTCGTCGTACACTGAAGAGTCTACTTGTAACGTCTGCTCCACCAAATTTTCTGTTACTGGGGAGGGGGCGTGGGTGAAGACAGAGAATGGAAACCAAGAATCTCAATTGACTAGTGATTTATGCTGAAAAGGTCACCAGCCTTCAGCAGCGTTATATTAAATTTCAATAAATGTTTATTATCACCATTAATAATGTGCATTGATATCGAAACAGATGTATTCTTATCGTCTTGTTTTAATTATTAAAAACAAGTGGGCGCTCTATAAAAGAAAGGCCGATAGCAAATTTTTTAATCTTATTCAGGCGTAATAATTCATTACTTTTTGTGCAATCAAAAATTGAATTTTCGATTTTTAAAACAAATTCAAAAAGCTGTTATGATAATCTTGTGGGGCTTTCAAAAAGTAACGTTTTTCTTCTCTTGACTTTTCTTCATATCATATATTCATTCATTCATTCAATCATTCTTCATGTCATAGTATATGCATTGAGAACAAACTGAAGGTGTATATTAGCCTCAGAAAGATTTAATATATCGGGATTATAGCAATTCATACCGACTTGTAAAGAAGATCTTTTTGAAAAAACTTTTGATATTTTCGAAGAAATTCGAATCGCAAGAGTTTATTCATCTTCTTTCAAATAAATCTATTCGGAATGTCACTAAATTCTACATACTCAGACTGTTTCATATATAAAAGGTACATTAATTCTTTTACTTCATTCATGATTTCAAAGCAATTTTTGAAATATTTTCATCGTCAGGAGGTTCAAGTATCATAGTACGAGGCGTAACGGGTATTGGATACTCAAATCTACATTCAATTTTATTTTCTCTTCCTTTGTTACAAGAATGCGTATGTTTGAGTCTTTGAATGTCTATTAAGGGATTATCTGGATCGAACCTACAAGTTATAAATCTATCAATAAAGTATTTGCATTGCCTGTGCGATTCAAAATTACACTCGGCATATTTTGGAGCATTTTTTAACCACAGAAAGCAATTTGCTTGAGGAAATCCTCTGACTTGAAATTCTATGCAATAATATTCATCCGAAACACAAAGTTCTGGCCATCTTTTCTCAGCTGCAGCACTGTAAAAAAAAAAGTTGATGATCCCACTTCTCTTACCATAGCCAGCAAAATGTTCTTTTTCAAATCCCAAAATGCAGGCGATGAACGAATTTGTTTGAAAATTCTAAAGCCATCATCAAGTCTAATTGTTTCTCTTATAAATTCTTCACTTAAAGCTTGAGCTGCTGTTATTTTCCTAGGTCGCCTGATCTTCCGTAAAAAAACTTGATTGCACGCATACATTTGTAACTCTTGCTCCTTTTTTGACATATACAAAAGTCGCTTTGTCTTACAAGATCTCCTATCTCTATTTCGAACTTCAGATTTTGCACGCAGAGTATATGTTGCGTCCTATTTCACAGGATTGCCAGCATACATGTCAGGGAAGCTCAACTCTTCCATATGAGGCACAAGAAGCCAAGCAGCTGGTTTTCCATCTTGGCCTGGAGCCCTTGATTTTCTTACCATGCTTACTGATTCAGCATTTCTATATATCAATAAAACAGCATTGTCCGAAGCATTTTCATCATCAAAATATTCGTCATCGACATCGCTGTTCAAAACAGGACCTACTTCATTAATTGCAAACTCTGTATCTATTCTTGGATTTTCACTGTCATTAGGATCTATTACAAATGGAAGCTTACCAAGTAGTGTTTTCTGTATCTTTCCTTGTACTATACACCTTCTCCCTTAACATCATACAATAAGTATAGAGGGGATGATTCTAATTCTTTTAAAGCATCAAAAATAAATGCTGACCCAACGAATTGGTTCATGTAACTGGTTTTGTGCTCTGAACGCGTTTTTAATTCTATTTGTATTGTATCCATTTCACTGAATTCCTTTAGCAATTCCTTTAGCACAGATTCCACTTTGACACGTATGTTTACTATGCTACCTACCAAAGATAACTGTGTATTTAAAGCGTACGCCTTTAACGCTCTAATTTATGAGAAAGGAATGCACGAAGAGGTGAATCGCAATTCTAATTCCTTCAACTTTTCAACACTATCAGGTACCGGAGAAAATCTCAAGCCATTAATTAATGCCCAATTCGGTATTTGGCCTTCCCTCACATTCGCAGCACACGTTGTGCACATTTTCATTGTATCGCTACATTGAGTATTTTTCCTTCAAAGCACTCATCCGAAAGCTTGGATTTCTTTATTCTGGCATGCTACGACGAGCAGTAATACATTTTTGTTTAGCAATACTTTCTATACTTTTGTCACCACGCAAATTCTTCTTTTTGCTTCCTGAGTTCAGGATTTCTTCTTTTGGCTTCTACACATTTTTTCTGCTTCTTCTCTTCTTGATCTCTGAATTGCGGATTTTCTCTTTGCACTTCCATGAAGTTTTTCAGCTTATTCTTCTCTTGTTCCCTGAATTCAGGATTTTCTCTTTTCGCCTCTATGTAATTTTTCTTCTTCTCTTTCTCTTGTTTTCTAAATTTTAAATCTTCTTTTTTTGCTTGTACATACTTTTTCTGCTTATCCTTTTTTTGTTCTCTGAATTCAGGATTTTCTCATTGCACTTCTATGAAAATTCTCATCTTTTTCTTCTGTCGTTCTTTAAATTCAGGATCCTTTCTTTGATTTTTTGCATATTCCTTCATTTTTGTATGTTCTTCCTTTCTGAATTCAGGAATTTTTCGTTTTCCATCTTGATATTTTTTGTTTGTTTTTCGTTAACTCTTTTGACATATTCAGAATCTTCTCATTCTGTTTATTTATCATCTTCTTCTATAAGCTCTGGAACTTCTTACTTGACTTTCGTCTTTTTTCTCTGTCTTTTCTCATCTTCCTCTTCAAATTCCGGATTTCTTTTTCTCTTTAACTGTCCGCTTAGTTCTTCTTTGGCTTCTCGTTCGAACTGATCAATTTTTCTTATTTCTATCACAATATTTTTTTTGTACGTTTTTTCTGCTTATAAGTTTTTTTTTCAAACGGGGCATACTGTACAACTTAATTTATATAGCGAAAATTCTGTGTTGTATTAGCGTCTAGTGAACAACCTTTACTGAAATTATTTCAAGAGGGAATAATGCAACACGAGATCATGAAGCAAGCACCCGACAAAGGGCACATCGGAGTACAGAAGACAGAATATGCAATACAACAAGGGTTTTTGTTCCCTGGAATGCGAATCAATATAGAAAGTCATATTCAGAGCTGTATCTAGTGTATTTTCGCCCAGAAAAAACATGGAAAAGCTGAAGGCTTTCTCAATCCCATCGACAAGGGCGTAAAATCACTTGATACGTACCACATCGATCATCTGGGTCCTATACCCTCTACGAAGAAGAATTATAACCATGTATTTGTGGTAACAGATTCTTTCACCAAGTTCTCTTGAATTCATACCACTAAATCCACAACAGCAGAAGAGGCTATTGAACGACTGAAAGGACAAGCAATTATTTTTGATAATCCCAGGCGTATAGTTTTCGATAGAGGAACTGCTTTCACCTCTAACGCATTCAAAAATTATTGCCAGTCTGGAGGTATCGAATACGTGTTGATAACGACTGGAATATCTCGCGGGAATGGACAGGTGGAGAGAGTGAACCGAATCATTATACCGGTTCTATCCAATCTATCAATGGAGAATCCAGCCAATCGGTTTAAGTACGTTGATCAGCTACAACAATACTTTAACTTATCCTTTCACAGAAGTATTGGCATGACACTTTTTGAACTCCATTCTAGAAGAAGAAACAATAGCCGCGTTCAACCAAGAGTGCTAGCAGCTCAGAGACGAAGCCATTTCTAATCTAACTAAAATTCAAAAGGAGAATAAAAAACAGCTAATCGCAAGCGGGAAATGGTTCACATCTACAAAGACGGAGATCCAGTAGCCATTCTTCACACTCAAGATGGTTCTGTGCTAATACTACATCCGAAGTTTTTGGGTCCATACAAGGTTGTATCGGTACTTTGGAACGACAGTTACTTGTTTCAGAAAATTGGTGATCATGGACTACCTTGATTACCTAATCATAATCATTTCATTTTCGCACCAGTTCTTCAGCAGACCATATGAAGAAGTGGCCCAACAGACGACAGCCCGACGTTGACTCAGATTCTGGAAGCGACGATGATAATAATTTTTAAGAGGACAAGAACGAGGTCATTGCAAGTTCAGGATGGCCGATTGTGGGATATCATAATATTAATTATTCAGGTATCAATTATATTTAAATTTGTTCAGAAACATAACGGTGAGATGTCGCTAAATGTCTCTAAATTCTATAAAATTTAATGCTTGGTATACTCTAGGGGGAAGATTTTTATTTTCCTTGAAATGTGACACAATGCCAAAGTTCGAAGACAGGTAAATATTATTTGTTCTTGGCAATGAGACGAGCTCTGAGACCACTTCTCTTATCAACTATCATGTCAAACAGCCTTCACTAATTACCTTATTTTGAAAGAAAAACATTGATTTATTTTTCAACATTTTCTCATGAATTCTACAGAAAATCTTATATGATTTCCGAATTATTTGATTATATTTTCAATATTTTCGCTAATCGTGAATAGCGATTGAGCAACATTTTTGGTTCAAAATTCAACTGCTCAGTTGGAAGTGAAACTACTTTGTTAAAATTCATTTTTATCCTTAATGATTCATCATTTCAGTTGAAAAATCTTTTTTTTTTCTAAAAATTTGAGTTCTTTGTTGAGATAAAAATTTAACTGAAAATTTAACTATTCCATGTTTAATTCAACATTTACCTCCTTGCGTTGAAAATGAGTAATTTTTTGGTTGAAGGTTCGTCTCTGGGTTCAAAGTTTAACTATTTCGTTGCAAAGTTATCTGTTTTAGTTGAAATTCATCTATTTGGTCAAAAACTTTTCTTTTTTTTTTAAGAAAATTCATCTTCTGGGTTAAAAATTCAACTATGTATTTGATGAAAAATTTATTTTTCTGATGGAAGGTGCATCATCCCAGTAAAAAGTAGATATCTTTGGTTCAAAATTTAACTGATGTTATTGAAAATTTTCTTTCTTTTTTTGTGGGAAATTAATTTTTCCACTAAGAATATAGCTATTCCATCTTTGTCATAGAATGGATCTTGTTCAGATTGAAAATGACTTGTTTTCTTGACAAATCGTCTTTGTAGTCAAAGATTTCAACTGAAAATAAAATTGTATATTTATAAATGTCAAACTTTTGTCATTTCTAATATGCTCACAAATGTGAAATTGTTTGTCGCTGCCCTTCAACTGCAACTTATTTCTGAATTATTTTTATCTAAAATGATGAATCTTTAACTAGAATAATTGAGTTTTCAACAAAAAATCTTAATTTCAAAGAAAAAGATTAACATCTACCAAAAGAAGACAAATTTTCAACAACATCAATGAATTTTCAACTAACAAAAGATAAATTGTTAAGCGGAAAATGAACAGTTCAAATCTCAGTAAAAAAAAATAATTTTCAATCAAAGAGATGAATTTCTAACTTAAATGATGGAACATTCAATTACCAAAACATTTCTGGAACTCAAATGGTTCACTGATTTCAACTGTAAAAGTTTAATTTCCAGTGATAAATTTAACTTGTAACTAAAACCCAAAGGACTTTCAACAGAATAGTTACACTTTCAATAAAGTAACTGAATTTTAATCCAAAAAATATCAGTTTTCAAGAAGAGATGCCCTAAGTGATATTGTAACGGAAAAAGGTTTTAATTTTAAATAAAAAACAGTTGAATTCGAACAAAAAATCACGAATTTTCAATATATATTAATATATTATATTATAATATATTATACTATAAAAAATAAGTTTTTCTTAATTAGTTTAGCAAGGACGAAACTCGCAGGATATCTCCATCATATTTTTATGAATCAAAGGAAAAAATTAAAGGTGCCCTGTTTGAGGAATTCACTACTCAGTTTTATCCGAAAAATTGAAGATATTTTGGTAACTATTAAACATTTGCCAGTTTCTTCAAGGAATTTGAATAAGAAGGCTACCCTACCTGGAAAACATGGAATTTTCAGGGAATTTTTTTGGGAGCATGCTCAATGTTTCTTTTCTTGCAGTATATAAAATTGAATAACAATCATTATTCTTTTGTGAGAGTCGCTTTACATTACTTTGTTCAACTTTTTTTTGTTGGAAATTTGTTGTTTTTTTTGTTGTTTGAAATTAATTTTTTTAACTTCGAATTTATCCGTTCTATTTTTGTTTGAAGATACATGTATTCTGTCGAAAATTCGCCAGTTTGTTTGCAATATTCTCTTTCTCTTAACAAAAAACTGTTCTGTTTTTTTTTTTTAATTCGTTTTCTCCTTGCCTGGAAATTGATTTTCTTAAATAAATATGGAAATTTTCAATTTATCATCATATAATTATCTTTTTAGTCAAAAAATTCGTCTTCTTTGGTAGAAATTAATTATCCTTCGTTGAAAATTCATGTCTTTAGTTGAACTTTATTTTTTTTAATCTACAAATTTTACTATACAATTTTTGGATGAAAATTTACGTTGTTGAGTTGGAAATTCATCTTCTTGGTTGAAAATTCAAGTATTCCAATCACTTATGCATCATTCTATTTGAAAATTTATCTTTTTATTTGAAAATAAAGTTTAATTGAAAATTCATCATCTTGGTTGAAAATTTTTTTTTTTTTTTTGTGTGTGAAAAATTCAGCAATTCCATTTTTGGTTAAAAACTGATCTTTTTTAGTATCAAATTCAATTGTATGATTGAAAATTGATCTTTTTTAGTTGAAATTCAAGTATTGTCTTCCTGCATTGCTTTACCTAAATACAAACTGAATTTTGAATGGAAGAAGATAAAAAACAAATTTCTTTGAATTAGGATTGAAATTCATGGATTTGAGAGACATATGCAAGAAATGGATTATGTTTTTAGCATCATTTAATTATTAATCAATCGATGGAGCAAATATATTTGATAATATCTTATAATACAATATCTGTAAAAGCTGTTCAAATTAAACATATTAATTTGATCCTTAGAAACTGAAAAAACATTATATATGATAATATCGCGAAACGGTATACATATTTCGAGTCAATTAGTTTGAGAAATGAGAAATATCGGAATAGTTTCGTATTGTGAAAAATTATACCTAGAATAAACTTGAGATACCTATGGAAAAAACCTGGAAGCTTCAAGTAATTTTTTTTCAGGATTTGAGTAGACACCCTATATCGTCATACAAGATTTATTATTTTGAATTCTGTAATTTTCACATTGAATTTGAAATAATCAGCAGGTACGAACAACAACCCGCAATTACCAATTTTTAAGAATGTTGACAAAAATTTTTGCGTTTGTGTAAATTCATTGGCAACGTGTAGCTTCATTCAAATTGGCGCGTGTATATCGAGTCTATATTGTGAGTGTCTAACATTTTCAAGGATAGTGAATAGATCCTTGATGTAAGGAAAAAAAGCTATTTCACTGCCTAAATGTAGGAATTCCGCAGAGTTGACAAATAGTTTCACCATGAAGAAGAACAGGATAAAAGTAACAGTTCTCATCTTTCTGCAAGCGGGAACTGATTCCTTAAAAATATTTCTTTCTTCGTTACCCAGATGGAAATACACAACTGGCGCAGTACTGGCCCAGTACAGATTGCCGTAGTCCCTGTACTGGGCAAATGCACTGGACCTGTACTGGCCGGTAATGCTCTGCAGCACTAGCGTGCGGTACTGAACATGGAATAGTTAGATTTTCAGTTGAAATTTTTCTTTCTCATCTTGAAAAAATATTCAAATTGTCAAAAAGAAAGGGGATTTTTCAACTAAAATAATTAATCATCAGCGAAAGAAATGAATTTCTAACAAAGTAATTCCACTCCCAACTAAGTAGTTGAGTTTTAAACCAAAAAATGTTTTTCACTCGGTATTCACGACAATTATATCAATATCTCGAAAATTGTATCAAATTATTCTGAAATCATATAAGATTTCCTTAAAAAATTCATAAAAAAAATCAAGATAATAAACTGAATTTTTCCACGGAAATTATAATTAGGGTCCAGAATAATAAATAATCAAGTATATTGAAAGTGTTCCTAAAATATAATGCGTAGTATACTTTAGCTTGAAGATTTTGATTTTCCTCCAAATGTGAGACAATGCCAAAGTTTGAAGACAGATGAATATTATCTATTCTTAGCAATGATACCTAGCACCGAGACCACTTATCTTTTCGATTATAATATCAAATAAGAAGTTTCTCGGCTCAGCAAAATTTTTTTATGAACTTTACAGAAAATGTTATATGACTTCGGAACTATTCAGTGAAATTTTCAAAATTTTCGCTAATTGTGAATAACGAATAAAAAACCTTTTTGGCACCAAATTCAACTACTTCATTGAAAGTGGAACCATTTTGTTACAAATTCTTTTTTTTAGTTGATGAATCATCAATTTTGTTGAAAAATCTTCTTCTTTCTTGGTTCAGAATTTAAATATTTTTTACAATTCAACTGAAAATTCAACTGTTACATGTTTGATTCAACATTTACCGTCTTCAGTTACAATCTCTACTTTTTTAAAAATGCTGTATTTTGTTCATAATTATAAATATAATTTTCTTTTGTATTTTCTTACCTGCAGACTAAAAATTTGAAAGAAAGAAGTAAGAAAAATGGACATTGTATAGACCAACCCTTTTCAAATTTTCAATCCTTACATTTATTTGAATAAAAAAATGCTTATTTTGGTGTAATGTTGTTTTTTCAAAACCTCTTTGATAGATTTGACTGAAAGTTTTACATTTTGACGATCAGACGTACTGAAACCAAACGTTCATACCCACGGACCATGAAGATTCACGATTCTTTGGGTATTAGTATGTTTTGGGGGTGTTTTCATACGTTAAGCATCCAAGTATTGAAATCATAATTTCTTATTAACTGAAATCACTAGAGATTTTTTATTCAAATGCTACAATATGAAATTACTTTGAAATAAGTAGAGGAAGCGTGCACAGGAAGAATATGTCTTTGAACTAATTTTATAAATCCGCTTTATAATATTTGTATTTCTCTCTTTTGGGATTTTGGAGGGAGCTACTGTAAATTTATGTCCTTTCGATAAGGCTGAAATCATCCCATTGCTGAGAGGATGGTTAGTTATGTTTTTCATAGTATTAGTGCTGCGTGTCTTACTGGAAATAATTTATTTATTGTAATTTATTGTAAATTAATTTATTATTTCTTTTTGAGTGCAGAGATCTTTAATTCGTTAAGATTGTTCAAATTATATGCGGTTCAATGTAGACCAAATCGATCAATGTAGACCCGAAAAAGCTTTAAATTTTAAATGTATTATAATGAATCATCGTGAAAGCATTAAACCTTTTATTGAAACTTCTTAATTTTTTTAGTTTCCTCAACTTTTACATTCAGTATATGTCAATTTTTTTACTAAATAATTTGAGCCTCTTTCTGCCCTTCATTTGAAATTTAGGAAATTTTCTAATTCGGTAATTAAATTTTCGGTATTGTATCCGGGATATTAGGTCATCTTACATAATTTTAGCTTTTTTGAGACCAAAAACTATGAATATTTGAAAAAAGAGTTATTATTTTGAAAATGTATATATTACGTATACTATACAAAAAAAGATTTTTATAGATTAGTTAAGCAAGGACTAATCAAGGTTTTGAGAAAATTCACTCCCCGCTTTTTTTTCAAATAATACCATTTTGGTAACTTTCAAATATTTTCCAGTTTCTTTAAGGAATTTGAAAGAGTGCTGTGGTACATAAAATTGAACTAGGTTCATCTTTTTTCTCAGGTACAACCATCTAAAAAAAAATTTCGGTAATTTTTTCATAATTCACTTCAATAAACCAGGCTTAATTCAAAACATAGGGGTTCTTAAGGGGGTCCTCTGGTAACTAAATTTAAAAAAACTCTTTTTTTTCTTATATATGTAGGAAGTAAAATATATTGAGGGTTTAGTGTAACAATTTTAGACTGATATATAGAAAATTCACGAAGCTACATCACATATCGAGAGCGCTTCGTAGTTGCCCCCTGTGAGCCGCACAACAGCAGCAAATGGTCGGAAGGAAACGCCTGACGCTTCTAAAATAGCCAGATCGAGTCGTAGGGCAAAAAAAGTTTCTGAAAATGATGCCTATGAGGGAACGGAAGGTTTTCTTGTATGCACGAGGCATAGTCGATTAGTCTAGGAGTTTTTCGGTCGGCCCAGGTAATTCAAAATATTCTATTGAACCGATCAACCTGACAATTTAACACGTTGTCCTACACATCAGTGGCTATGGCGGAAGCTAAGATTTTTTCCGTTTGTTGTGTCCTAATTTATAGCCTGATTTCCCAGGAAAAAAGTTGAAAACAAAGTTGTCTTTTTTTAGATGTCCGCCATTTGGTTATTTTTCACTCAAAATCAAAAATCCTAGCTCATGCCAGAATGACAAGCCTACAGAACTATAATCAATTTGACTTCTTTGATTAGGATGTCCTGAAATGGCGCAATCACCCGGGTCAGCCATATCCTTTTTTTTTAAGAAGCTCACTTTGTCCGTAAAAAAACTAAAAAAAATTCGTAGATAGTTGAGTCTTTAAAAAGATCATATTGCATGCATAATTTCTTTATTAATTACGATGTAAAATTGAATAACAATAATTCATCATATTTGTAAAAGTAGATGTATATTATTGAATTGAACTTTCCTTGGTCTAAAATTAATTTCTACAGTGAAAATGTAACTATTCTATTTTTGGTGTTAATACATGTATTTTGTTGAAAATTTACCAGTTCGATTTCAATAGTTTCTCTCTCTTGACGAAAAAATCTATCTATCTCTATTTTTTAGTTGAAAATTTATCTTTTATGGTTGAAATTAATTTTCTCAGTTGAAAATACATCTCTTTGCTTTGAAATGCAAGCATATCAGTTGAAAATTCATTACATTAATAGAAAATTCATCACTTTGTTTGAAAATATAACTATTTGAAAAAATTTAGTTTGATGGTTAAAAATTATTTTTTGAAATCGAAATATCACTAACTATTTTAATTGAATATGCCATCGTTTTAGTAGAAGTTTCATGTCTTCGTTTGAACATTGATTTTTTCATCTGAAATTTTGCTATTCAATTTTTGTTGGCCAAATTATCTTCTTGAGTTGAAAATTCATGTATTATTTCGAAATTTCGTCTTTTTTGATAGAAATGAATCTTTTTGGTTGAGAATTCATCTTCTTGGTTGAAAATTTATCTTTTTGGTCGAAAATTCACGTTTCTGGTTTAAAATTGACTTATTATACTTAATTATTAATTATTTTACGTGAAAAATTTATAAGCTTGGTTAAAAATTAATTAGTTT
This sequence comes from Andricus quercusramuli, assembly GCA_932178445.1. Classification (NCBI taxonomy): domain Eukaryota; kingdom Metazoa; phylum Arthropoda; class Insecta; order Hymenoptera; family Cynipidae; genus Andricus; species Andricus quercusramuli. Next base: position 80,759 of record CAKNXH010002269.1, on the reverse strand, counting down.
CAACTAAAAATTTAACTACTCCATTCTTGGTTGAGAATTGATCTTTTTCAGTTCAAAATCCAACTATTTGGTTTAAAATTGGTACTGTTTAGTTGAAAATTCATCTTCTTGGTTTGCAGTGCAACTATTTCACTCGAAGATTCAATATTTTAGTTAAAAATACATCAGTTTGGATGAAAACTAATTTTCTTAACTGAAAATTCAACAATTATATTTTTGGCAGGAAACTGAAGTATTTAATTTGAAAATCCAACTATTTGTTTGCAAATCTATCTCTTTTAGTTGAAAATTGAACTATTCCGTTCAAATTCACGCATTTTGTTGGAAAATTTTCTTTTAAGGTAGAAAATTAATCTTCTTGTTTGAAAAGTAATCTTTTTGTTTTGGTAATTCATCTTCTTGTTTAAAAATCCAACTATTTCATTTATATATTCATGATTTAATTTGAAAATGTAACATTTTGGTGACAAATTTTTCTTGTGAAATTAGTTTTTTTTTCTACTTAAAATGTAACTATTTCTATTGAATTTTCCATCACTAGAGTTGAAAATTCAGCTTTTTTGGTATAAGTTAATCTTTTTGGTAAGGAATTCATATTTTTGCTTAAAATTAGTCTATTCCACTTGAAGATTCATCGTTTTACTTCAACATTCATCACTTTGATTGGAAATTAAACTATTTCATTTGTGGTTGAAAATTGATCTCTTATAGATCAAAATTCAACTATTTCTTCGAAAATTGAAGCATTCTAGTTAACTATTCATCACTTCATTCAGAATTTATCTTTTTGGTCAAAGATGAAACTACTTGGTTAAAAGACAAACGCTTTTGTCCAAAATTCTTTTTTTTTTCATTCAAAATCCATCTATTGCAGTTAAATATTCATACGTTTAATTATAAAAATTCATCACTTCGGTTTGAATTTTGTATGTGGAAAATTGATTATTTTAAATGAAAATTTAGCGATTCCTTTTTTTGTTCAAAACTGATCTTTTGTAGTTAAAATTCAACTATCTGTTACCCACATTACTTTTATCTAAATATGAACTGAATTTTGAATAGAAGAAAATAAAATGAAAATCTGTTTGAATTATGGGAAAGAAATCAGTTAAGGGCATGTGAGACATTTTAAAATACGAATTACCGACCTTCCCATGTTATTTTTTCCGCCACTTTAAAAAGAGGGAAATTGAAATATCGTGCTGATTTTTTTTTAAAATGATAGGTACTATTATGGGGCAGGTCTGTCTGGTCAATTAAAGTTGCTATATTGTCGCTAAATATATATTTTTAATATTTGTAATGTTCACCTAGAAGCCCTTGTATTTCAAATTATTTAAATATGGCGGCTGATCACATCGTATTTTTCTTTGTCTATTACAAGTGTCTGGTGCATTTTCTCTTCACCGAAAAAGAAGAAATTAGCAATGCAGTATGTATAGATTATATAAAAATTGGCAAAATATTATGTCTGATTGAAATGCAATCATTAAAACGTAGTGCATGAGCGAGGTGATGGATAGCAAAAGTGTTTGTCTCTTAGCGCGAAAAGCATTTCGAATTATAGAGGGCTCTGTATTTGGAAAATGCTGACAGCGCTACGTTGCACTTGCGGTTGTTGGCAGAAGCTTAGTAACCAGTCTCTAGAGACAGCGTCGGTAACGGCGAAATCGTTCGAAGATCTCAGTAATTTCTGAATTCTGACATGGCTATTGGAAAATAATGAAATTATTTGTGTTGATAAACATTAAATTGTTCACGGTTGTTAAATTTATATTGTAAAATTGCATGGTATTTGAAAATTGAAGTGCGGATGAATTCATTAAGAAGTTGTTGGCCAGGATGGTTTGAAAAGAAATATTTCCAATAAAAATTATTGAAAGTATTTTTTGTACATGATCAATTCCAAATGTTGAAAATAAATTTTGAAAAGCCATTTCGAACATCATAAAATTTTGTGGGATTTAATTTTATAAGAAAATCGATTTAAATGAAAAAATTGCTCGGTATGGGCATAAGCCATAATATGATCAAAATTTATATAATGTCTAAGACTTTGGTTCCGCAAATTCATGTACTTATTTATTATTATTTTTACGTTCTCATTCATGAGACTGTATTGTATTCGTCCAAATTTTCGATCTCTGGTTTTTAACGGATCTTTATGTTCCGGCACTCCCAGAGTCCGAAAATCATAAAATTTTGTCGGTGTCTGTCTATCTGTATGTCTTTCTGTGTGTCTGTCTGTATGTCTGTATGGTTACCTGAATGTTGTCGCCACACTAACTTTTGAAGGATTCGTCCAATCGAGTCAGCCTTTGGTAAACTTTTTAAGGGTCTTAAAATGAAGGTTAAGTTCGTTAACCAGATATTTCCAACCAAAATTAAAAATTTTAGAACATTTTCAAAATTTGAAAAAAAAAATTTTTTGCAGTTTCAGAAACTTTTGTGAAAGTTTCTTACAGATGGGTGAAAGAATTTAAAATTATCTCAATGAAATTTTTGATTTAGATGGAAATTAGAAAAGTTATATACTTTTCAAAATGTTGAAAACTTTCAAAAAGTAGAAAAATAAATTTTCTGGTAGATTAAAAAATTTTAATCACAATTTTCACTAGTTTTCACATGGTTTCATTTTTGAAAAGCAATCTTCTGTATAGCCTAGCTGCTGAGCGCGAACAGCGAGTATCGCAATGAGAATGTAATCGTCAAGGCCGTAGGTGCTTTGAGAACCCTCTTCATAGTACCAGATCGAGGTACAGAAATAAATATAATGTACATTAGATATAATAGTATTGAACATAATGTAGAAAAGCTCACATTTTGGACAAAATTGAGTGTGAAGCACGAGATACGTGATAAGAATGTGTTCGTTAAAGCCGAAGGAGCTTCAACAAAAGAGAATTCACAACGATGAAATTACAGTTGTTCATGCTTTGACCTTTAATTTCAAAAGGTGTGTGTACAAATGTGTGAGAAATATAAAGACCGAGCGCGTAGCGCGAGGAAAATACGTTATCGAGCGCGAAGCGCGAGAACCAACAGTCGCGCGCCCTAGGCGCGATCAAACTTGCGAGCGAAGCGAGCTGCGCGCGTAGCGCGCAATGAGAATGTGCCCGCGAAGCGGGCATATTTTTTTAATGAGACAGAGAAGAGAAATTCTTTTTTGACAATAAAGAAATTTCAAATGTAAAAGATTAAAATTACAGAATTTTCGATTGTAAAATATGATAAACCAAGGTTATCATTTTCGATGGTCTAAATAGGCTAGATTGAAGAATTAATCAATAAATTTGTAGTTTTCAAAATTATATAATTTTCAGAAAAATTTTTCAATTCTTTCCGAGTTTCAAATTATTCAAAAAATTTTGTCAAAACTTCTACATATCTGTCAGAAAAAATCGAATCTTTCCTAAAAATGTATTCAAGATCCTGTAAAATTACGAAAATTGCCTTAAAATGTTCCACATTCTTCATTGCCAATTTTATCTTTGTAAATATTTTCCTAAAATTCTTTTTTTAAATTGAAAAATAATTTTCAATTTTCCTAGGAATGATAGAAATTGTTCTTTTTCTCATTGAACCTTTAACAATTGGTAGAAAGATTCTAAAGCTTTTCCGAAATTTTTATTTTCTTTTAAATTATTTAAAATCATTTCAAGTTTTACATTAATTTTAAATATCTTCAAAACTTCAATATATCTATTCAACATATTCCAATTTAAAAAAATGTTATGTATTATTGTATATATCAAATTACAATTTAAAATAGAATAAAAGCGCTTAATATTGAATGAATTATTTTGAAGTTATTTCAAAATTGAGAATATTCTATAAGATCACAATCGGGAGTTTATATTTCTTAACAACTAAGGCTTTCGGACAGTTCAATTTGTTCCGTAAAAATTTGTTTAGTAAAATCACTGTCCCCTCTTCAGTAATCAACGTGTATTTCAATTTGAAATTTCATCAATAAATTTATATTGAAAGTTGATCAAATCAAAAGTTTTTTTTATCAAAGAATTAAAATTTTGAATTTTTCAGCCTTGGAAAGTGCATTTTCAAATTCTTTACGTTCAAAACGTACGCTTAAAAATTTAATTTTTTCAAGTAAGAGAATTTGGAATTACGCATAGTTCACTAAATATAATAATTTGAACAGTTAAAATCTGAATTCAACATTTCAAAAATCAGCTCGCTGCGTGAGCACTAGGGTGGTCCAAAACTAGGTGGAGAAAAAAGTCCCTAATTTTTTTTTTCTTGATCTTAAAATCTCAAAATCCCATTTGATTAACATGGGGAAATTTTGGATTTCCGAAAAATTGAACTCATACTTCAGGGTTTGATCAAAAAGTGCCAACTTTTTCAGGATTGAAGAGAAGTACCTATGAAATGAATCCAAAATAATAATTTTCATTTTTAACCCGCCCTCCCCCCCCCCCCCACAGCGCCCCAAATATGACCCAAAAATCAAAAAACTACATTTTTACGTATTATTGTTACTTTTTAGCAATTTCCGTCATCTTTTTCATACAGATAATTACTAATGGACAATTTTAATATTTCTCATGACTTTTTAAACAATTTTCGGTTTAAAAATAAATGTTATTAGTATGCTTTTATTTTATAGGTACTCCTCTTCAATCCCTAGAAAGTTTGGCACGTTTCGATGAAACCCTGAAGTTTGAGTTCAATTTTTCGAAAATCCAAAATTTACCAATGTTAATTAAATGGGATTTTGAAGTGCCCGGTGGCACGTGTTAATATTCGAATTTAAAAAAAAATAGGAATTTTTTTTCTCCGGAAATACAAATTTTTTTTGGGGGGGGGGACTTGCCCTCTAGGGTGAAAAAAGAATTTGCAATGCATTTTTGGACCACCCTAGTGAGCACATTCGCGTTGCGCTGGACGCGTATCTCGCTTCACTCGCAAGTTTGAGGGCATCTGTCAATCAGCTAAAATGAGTGATCATTCATTTTCGATAGATAAAACTAAAATTGTCCTATCAAAAAATGCTAAAAATAAAATTTTTAGGACTTTTCAAAAGCTACAATTACTCTCTGAGATCCCTGTACGGTACATCGTTTGGCTCGAAATTTGAATTATCTATTTTTCCATAGTATTTTCGATAAATAAAACTAAAATACCAAGTCCTACCAAAAAACGGTTAAAATAAAATGTTTTAAAACTACAATGGAAGGGCAACACCGCATAAGGGCGTAAGTGCCAAAACCCGAATTTTACAGGAGAAACATAAAACTGTAGAACTTTCACGCAATTAATTTAAAAAAAGAAATGCGAAAACAGTTCGACTGTTAGGCTTTATCGATCCATGGAACTAACATCCTCAAAGAAGCATCCATCTTCGAGAAAACCTTATTCAAAGGAACGGCACGTCCCCAAAAAATCTGATTTTGATACATGAAGCTTTGCATAAATTTTTTTATTTCCAAATTTAAAAAAAAAACACAAGAAAGTCCCTTCGAGCTATTGGTTCTCTCTATTGAATCACGAAGAGAGGCTCCAAAAAAAAATAATCATGTGCGAGAAAACCCTTGTAAAATAGCGGCGCATCCTCAAAATTAAAATTTTGACACATAAAAAGTTGCGTTACTATTTTATTTTTTCATTCAGAGAAAAAAACAAGAGAGTACTTTCGAGCTAATACTTAACTCTATCAAACCGTGAAATAAACATCCTAAAAGAAGCAGTCACATCCGAGAAAACCCCTTATCAATGGTGCGGTGCGTCCCCAAAAACGAAAATGCAGACACACAAAGAGTTACATAACTTTTTTATTTTTTGAAGAAATTAAAAAACAAAAAAGTTCTTTTGAGCTATTACTTAGCTCTATTGAATACTGAAAAGAACAAGCAAAAATATTAAATTGCTTTATAAACAAAAATACCAAACGTGGATTTTGACCCACTACTAAATCGAACCAGACCATAATCTTTTACAGAAGCATGAGTTAGGTTTTAAGAACATTATTTTAGGACAATAAAACGCATTTCTGAAATTTGGCACTTACGCCCTTATGCGGTGTTGCCCTTCAATTCTTGTTTCAAAATTTTCATTTACGTACTTTTCTTTTGTAGCGTAATTTTCGAATATTCGACTTTTACATAGATTTTTGATGAATAAAACCGTAATCATTGGTGCTGAAATACTGTTATGTTTTTCTTTTGAGACTAAAAAAATCTGCCGTTCGCGCACCTCGCGCGCGGCTTGCTTCGCTTGCAAGTTTGAACGCGCCTAGGGCGCGCGGCTGAAGGATCTCGCGCCCGGCGCTCGATCATATTTTGATATTTGTATAATTTCAATAAATGTATATTATTGCAATTCACAATAAGCATTCATATTAAAAACAGACCTATTTTTTTATAATTGAAAAAATTGCGCTTCCTATGAAAAAACAAGAATTTTGTTATTATGCATTTTATTGCAACTTGTGTCGTTTTTCCATAAATTTCATTTGTTTATATTCAATTTTATTTTTTAAGATTTGAACCAAAAATATGCATCCAAGCGTGAACTGATTCTAAGGAAATTTGTAAATGTAATTTAAGCGCAAAATTTTGTTAGATAAAATATTATTGTATCGTGTATCGTTTTTCCAAAAATTTAATTTTTTTATTTCATATGTATTTTTATAACAAAAGTTTATAACTTGCAGATTTTTTTTTTGGTTGAACAAGTTTTGCGTATTCATCTTTTTTCGTACCTAGCGTCGTTTTCCAAAATTTTTCTTGGTTATGTGATTTTTCATGATTGAAACTTGAATGACTTTAGTCTATTAGTTTTTTTTTCGTGGTTTGTGTCGTTTGTCCAAAAATTTAATTTTTACTTTTCTCAAATCAGTTTTTTATAAATGAAACAAAAACTACGCGTCCCATCAGAAAGTAATTCACAACAAATTTGTTGACCTTTTTTGAGAGCACCATTTCTGTTCATTTATCTTTTTGCGTATCTTGTATATTTTCAGCGCAAAATAGAATTTTTAATTTCTAATACTTTTCTGTGCGATAAAAATTTGAATTTTCGATTTTTCAAGAAAATCAAAAAAAGTCTCATAACAATATTGTAGATCGTTCAAAAAGGAACATTTTTCTTTCTTTGACTTTCTTTCATATCCGTCCACAGAATTTTTAAATTTAAAAGAAAAAAAAGTTGTGAACATTTTTCAAAATGTGCTCACTTTTTTAATTTTCATCCAAAATGGTTTGCTTAGAAACTTGACCTTCATTTTAGGACGCTTAAAGCCCAAATATTGAAATTACCAAATTTACCAAAGCCCAATCCAATACGTTAATTCTTTTGAAAGTTATCGTGCAAACAAAATAGAAATCCACAGACTAACAGACAGAAAAGACATTTTGTAAAAACCGGTTTTTTGGGTTCAGGGGGTTTTAAAAAGTGGACATTTGGCAAAAGGGGGGGGGGGGATTTTACACAAATCTAATAACTTCTCATTATAAGATGAGAATATAAAAATGGTACCACAGCTCGATTTGATCCATTCATTCCTTCGAGAATTATCGTGTTTACGAACGGACGGACAAAGAGTCAGACAGATGCGATCGGCAAAACTTGGGTTTTGGCTTCAGGAAAAGTATAGCTGCTTCAAAATAATCCCACCGTTGTTCCTTGGTCCAGCAGCCAACTTAAATTTACCTGAAATTCTTTTTTTTTTAAATTGGCGGGAAAATTAAATATAATTTGAATCATTTTTAAGCAAGAAATATGAGAGTACATTCAAAAAAAAATTTAATCTTTCCAAATTTCAAATTACTTTGAATATTTCGTCAAAACTTCTACTTATCTTCCAAAATGTTTCGAATTTTTCCTGAAAATTGATTTAAAATTCTGCAAAATAACGAAAACTGCCTTCAAATCTTTCATATTATTTATTGACAATTTTATCTTTGTGAATATCGTCCTGGAATAATTTTTTTTCAAACTAGAAAATCATTTAAAATTTTCTTAGGAATCATAGAAATTGTTCTTATTCTCATGGAACCTTCAACAATAGTTAGAAAGATCAGTAGATCAAAAACCAACATCTTCGTATATAATTGTTAGAAAGATTCTACAGTTTTTTCGACATGTTTACTTTCTTTTAAATTATTTGAAATCATTTTAATTTTTTAATGCTGCCTACAAATAGAATTACTGTTGTTCCTCGGTCCAGTGAACATCTTGAATTTATACCGGAAATTCTTCTCTTGGAACATTGTAGAAAAATTATGTAATTGTGAAGCCTTTTAATTTGAACAAAATTTTATTTTTCCAGCTAATTTACAATATAAGCCATGTAAATATATTTTAATTAATATAAATTATACATGTGAATATTAATTTAATTTAATTTCTCTAAAATGTTTCGCCGTTCTCGAGCTTCCCCGTCTTCTTTCTTCGCTACTAGGGACTAGGTACCTTGAGGCGATGATGTAAATTATTTTGTCCCACAAGGCGTCTTCAATCAGCGCCAAGGACAGCAGCAAATCCCACTGCAAGATTCAAAATGGAATTTGCAATTGCGAAAATTGTTTTATTACAAAGGTTACTTAAAACTGCTAAATCTACTAGTAAAAGTAATTGAATAACGATGAAGTAATTATAATAATTTAGTATAATTATGATAAAAAAGAATAAATAATATGAAATTACATAATAATTGATGATGCAATTCATTCTACTTCATTAAAAAAAATATTCAATTTGTATACATACAAGTACAAAAAATTCACCTTTACAATTTTATGTCTTCACGGATGTTCGGGGCCACTACTAGGCCCTAGGCCGCTCCAGGCCCTAGGTCCCTCTAGGCCTTGAGTTTCTATATTTTTTATTCAAAAGGCGCCATGAATCAACACCAGGGACAGCTGCAAGATTCAAAAGTGAATTTACAATTGCGAAAATACATTAATTAAAAAGGTTACTTAAAATGGTTAGATGTAATATTACCTTTACAATTTTTTCTTTATGGGTGTTCAGGGCCTCTACTAGGTCTTGAGCCACTCCAGGCTCTAGGCCCCTTTAGGCCCTGATTTTAAATCAGGTCAATACGCAAGGCCTCGTGAATCAGGGCCAAGGAAAACAAAAAATTCCACTACAAGATCAGAAAAGGAGTCAGAATTGTTTATTTCACAAGGTTAATCAAAATAATATACTTGAATGAATAATATAATATAATAATTAATTAACATTTTAATTTATTGTGCTACATTTCAAAAATGTTTAATTTGTATGCTAAGAAAGAATTTTACCTATAAAATGTAATTTTTGACGGGTCTTTAGGGCCTCTATTAGGCCCTAGGCCCTTCCAGGCCCTAGGCCCCTATATAGGCCCTGCTTTTCTATATTATCCATTCAGAAGGTGTCAACAATCAGCGCCAGGGGTAGCTGGAAGATTCAAAATTGAATTCATAATTGCCAAAACAGGTTAATTAAAAAGGTTACTCAAAACGGCTGGATGTAATATTACCTTTAAAAAGTTCTTTCTTCGTTCGTGTTTAGGGCCTCTACAAGGCCCTGGGCCACTCCAGACTTCAGGCCCTGATTTTAAATCAGGTCAGTACACAAGGCCTCGTGAATCAGGGCCAAGGAAAACAGAAAATTCCACTACAAGATCAGAAAAGTAGTCAGAATTGTTTATTTCAAAAGGTTAATCAAAATGATATACTTGAATAAATAATATCATATAATAATTAAATAATATTTTAATTTATTGTGCTAGATTTCAAAAATGTTTCATTTGCGTGCAAAGAAAAAATTTTACCTTTGAAATTTAAATTTCTGCGGGTTTTTTAGGGCCTCTACTAGGCCCTTCCAGGCCCAAGGCCCCTCCAGGCTCTGATTTTTAAATATAACAAGCAAAAGACGTTCTCAATCAGGGCCAAGGACAGCAGAAAATCTCACTGCAAGTTTCGAAACGGAGTCAGAATTGGTTATTTGAAACGCTTCAAAAATAATAAAAACTTATGGCATATTTTCGGAATTTTGTAAGGTCTTAGAAAAATGAAAAATTCTTCAGGTTCCTAGGAAAATTTAATAGTATATTATGCACCTAGGGGGAGAACAGGGGGGAAAAAGTGCCCCTCTCCCTTGGCGAACACGATATTTTTTATAACGTATGTATGATTGCAGACATCTCTCGATCGAAATATAGTCATGTTTTCAGTCCAGATTAGATTTGGAATAAAAAAGCATGAAATTTATGTTAACCAGGGTATCTCGCGTTTCTTCAAACAAAAATTCCAAGACTTTTTCAGGTTTTCCAGGACAGAAATATACATTTTTCCAAGTACTTTTTAACAGTAAAAAAATAATACTTTCTGCGATACGTAATAGAAAATTCTGGGTCTAGCGGAACTTAAAGAATGTCATATGCGAAATTTCTCTTACGCCCCTAAAATCTGATTTTATAGAACATAACTTTTTAAATTCAATATGTATTCTTTTGCTGTTTATAATTTGCACAATTTAGGTTCATTTGGAACATTTCATTTGGTTCATTTTGGCAACCTACAAAGATGAATTTTCAACTAAATAATCGAATTTTAAACAGAAAAGATTAAACTTCAACTAAAAACAGTTGCATTTCCAACGAAGAAATTAGATTTTTTGGAAGACAGTTTAATTCTTAACAAAAACGGTGAATTGGAAATCCAAAAAGACAAATTTTCTGTCGAAATAGGCGAATGTTCAACAAAACAGTTGAATTTGCAACCAAAACTTTAACAAAAAATAGTTGAATTTTCAACACGAAAATTGGAATGTTCGACAAACAGACGAATTCTCCTCGAAAAATTAAATAGCTGGTATTTCAACAACAACAAAAAAACGAATTTTTCATAAAATAGTTAAATTTTCAACCAAAGAGTTGAATTAAAAAAAAATTCAACATCATAGATGAATTTGTAACCAAATAGTTTAACTTTTAACCAGGGACCCGACCGAAACTTTCGCTCCATTACGTTATTGACAGAAAAAAATTATTTTTTATTAAACTTTGATCTGCTATCTGTAAACTTACGCAAAATTAGATAATTTTTGAAACTACATTGATAATTGGATCAAAAATACGTTGTTTAGGTGGCAGTAACGGAATGGAACGAAAGTTTCGGTCTGGTCCCTGCTTTTAACCTACAAAGATGAATTCTTAATCAATACGACGAATTTTCAACAAAGAAAATTAATTTTCTACCAAAAAATTACAAATTAGTTGAATTTTCAGCAAAAAAACAAAATAATTTTAATGAAAAAAAAATCATTTTTGACAGAATAGCTCTATTTTCAACAAATAAACTGAGTTTTTAACATAGTAGTTCTACGTGTAACTAAAAGGTTAAATTTTAAACCAAAAAACGTGAATTTTTAATGAAAAATTTGATATTTGCATTTTCGACTAAAAACAATCAATTTTCTACCTAGAATGGAATAGTTAATTTTTCAATTCAAAAAATTAATTTTCATACAAAAATAAAGTTTTTTCAACAAAATAGTTCAATTTTCAGCCAATAATATGATTTTTTATCAATGTTTTTTTTAGATTCCAACCAAGTAATTGAATTTTTAATAAAGAGAACACATTTTCTAATAAAAACGAGATGAATTTACAGCAAAAAAAAAACTAATTTTTAATAAAATAGTTAAATTTTTAACCTTCAACCAAATAGTTTAACTTTTAACCTACAAAGATGAATTCTTAACCAAAAAGACGAATTTTCAACAAAGAAAATTAATTTTCTACCAAAAAATACAAATAATTTAATCTTCAACTAAAAATGATTAATTTTCAGTAAAATAGATTTGAACTAAATAGCTGAATCTTAAACCGAAGCGAGGAATTTTCAACTAAAATAACGAATCGGCCATTCTCCAACCAAAAAAATTAATGTTTAATAAAGTAGGTCAACTTTTAACAAACAAAAAAGAAACAAATTTTCTGCAAGAAAGTTGAATTTTCAATCCGAAATTATTAATTTTCTACCAAAGAGACGAATTTTCTAATAAAAAAAAACGAATTTTCAATAAATAAAGATTTTTCAGCCAAGACAGGAAACAATGTCAATGAAATTGTTAAACATTCAAGCCAAAAGACAGCATTTTCAACCAGAAAATATTTATTTTCAACGAAAAAGTTCATTTTTAACCAAAAAATTGCAGCTTTAATCAAATGAGAGAAAATTGCCACCAACAGGATTAGTTTTCTAGCAATAAATACCAATTTTTGACTTGAAAAAAAAGATTAAATTTCAGCGGAAAAAAATGGGAAAGTTACAGTTGTAGGTTAACAAATAAATTTTAAATGAAAAAATAATTTCAGCAGAATATTTAAATTTTCAATCAATGAGATCAACCGTCAAACAAATAAATTTTTAACAAAGAGATGAATTTTCTACCAAAAAATATGAATTCTCAACGAATAATATAATAGTAAATATTTCAAATAAAAAGTATGACTTTTTATTAAAATGTAGTTGAATTTGCAACCCAATAAAGCATTATTCACTACAGTTACAGTCGTCAGGGATAAGAAACTGTAAGAAAAGAAATAAAAATACAAGGCAAATAAATCACGAACTAACATAATTACTAGTCCCTAACTTCATTGTCAAAATTCTCTAACTTGGCCCCGACCAATTTTTTACTTGCTCCATTAATATTAACCATTAATATTCAACCATTAATATTCAAATCTAATTTCGATTGTAGTTTTGTAATTTTCACCGTGATAAAATAAACAGTCTCTTGTTAAAAAGGTAATTTTTTTTTGGTTCAGAAGAGGAAAAGTTTTAAGGACTATTTTTTTTTAAAGAACGAAAATTCCAGAACCATGAGCAAAATTCAAGGGCTTTTACAGGTTTTCAAGAATTTTCAGGAAACTAGACACCCTGTGTTAACGTATTCCAAATTATCAAAAATTCAATTTAAAAAAATAGTTGGAAATTTTTGGTAATTTACGGTAAATTTAGAGGTGATCTAGGGTAACTTACCATACATTTTTCAAAATTAAATTTAAAAATGTCAACAAATTTGCGAAAATTTCCCGCCATTTATGGTAATTTTACAAGTAAAGATGATCACTTATTATAAATTACCCAAAATTCAGTTTAAAAAATTTTAATATTACTTAAATAATATTACTTAAAATACGCTTGACTGCTTCTGCCCACCCCCTTCTTACACTGAGCGTCCCTTAACGCCCTATGGCCTACAGCCCTACACTAAACTAGAGATCCCCTATACGGAGAGTTGGGACTCGACTAGGGCCAAACGGAATACGGAAGTCGTCACATCTGAACACATGCTTGACAAGGATGTGTAAGGACTTGCCTCAAATCAAAGTTGTTTGCTGTCTATCGTAAACCGGTCAAAAAAATTTTCTTTATCAATTAAATTGGATAAATACTCCAATCTTAGCATACAATTTTTCCATTATACTTATCAAATATTTATAGAGTTACATGCGTTTTCGCTCTATGATGATACTTATTTTGTTTGATAGATGAATTACAGAGCTAAAAGATAGTTCAAATAATTATTGAGCATTAGGTACCAGGGTGGCCGTTTTAATTGCAGAAAAAAATTCCCGGTCATTTCCCGGTTCACAAATATTTTTCACGGTCAATGTAATACAAACATTATCTCTAAAACTATAAATTTCCCCATTTTTGAGTGATCAAAACTGAGCTGCAAATAATTTAAAGCAATTTTAGGCCAGAAATAATAAAAACTGCACGATTATATATTTTTTTAACTGAACACTTCTTAGATTAAAATTCAAATTATTTCAATTTCACATAGTTTAAAAATCCTTGAAAAGCTTCAAAAATTTATTTTAGAATCTTGAAACATCTACACGTTTTGTTACATTTTTTCAAATTTTGAATTATTTTGGACATTTTTTCAGAACTTCTAAAGATCTTTCGAAATGATTCGAATTCTTCCTATTTTTTTAAAATACTGGAAAATATAAATATTTCCTTTCAATATTCCTGATTCATTTTTGACAAGTTTGGAAATCTTCTTAAATTTACTCTTTGAATTAATGTTGCAAAACAAAAAGTTATTTTTTTTTGTTCAAAATCTGCAAAAATCTATATTTTGTTTTAAATCATGCCGTGGGCTATTTGCACCGAAATTTCGTTACGAATAACCGGATTTTGTCGGTATACGTAGACACTTCGTTAAAATTATTTTGAAATAAATTTGAACCTTTTCACAGACCTTCTGCATATCTCTTCAACTTACTCAAATTTTATCTAACAATAAGAAGTGTTCAATATTTATTATACATCAAAATTCAACAATTTTGCGTGTGAATTAAAATTTTTTAAATAGAACAATGGGTAAGTTCAAAATTTGTTTTCTTCCGTTTTTAATATTTTATTTATAACAATTGATTTTAAATGGAATAAATATTACAAATAAATATCAAGGAATTGTTCTTTTTCTTAATTAAAAAATTTTAAATTTTAAAGTTAAAAATTGTAGACTAGAACAATATTTTAAATTTAATAAAAGCCTTTGATTGTAAAAATATTTACTGTGAAGTTGTTTTTAAATTTAAAATACTTTATAAAGTTTCAATCAGGTGTTAATATTTGTTTGACTACTAAGACTTTCCCATTGAAACAGTTTCATTTTTAACGTTAAAATCTGAAAATTCTTAAATTTTAAACAGATTCCGAATCGTCTTGTAAAATCAATTACTGTTCACTTGTTAATCTTTAATGTACAGTTCAATTTTCAAAAATTATAATTTATATTCACATTTGATAAACTAAAACGGATTTTTATCAAAAATGGTAGATTTGAAACGTAACTAAATTTTTATTTTTTAATTCTTCAAAACTGCATCTTGAAATTATTTTAAAAAATGTACGCTTAAAAATTAAGATCTAAAAACGAAAATTTTTGGGTGAAATATTTCCCAATTACGCATTGTAAACTGAATGATATAAGAATTGAAAAGGATAACTATTCAACGAATTATTTAAAAAACTGTTGAAATCGGACAGATTTTTTTCTAAAAATTTGTAAAATTCCCGGTCGAAAAATAAATTCACTGTCCATTCTCGGATTTTCCCGGCCAGGGAGGGGCAAGCATTGTTTTGGGCCCCCCCCCCCCCCCAACTGAAATCGAATGACTAAATTCATCGGATCGTTTAAATTTTTTCAAAATTGAAATTCTCATTTTGTTTGCCTATACAGGACTCGATGTGTCCGGACTTATATGGCCGTATAAAAATTAGTTGAAGTTTCAATTTCAAGAATTTGAATGATGCTACGTTTATGAATAGATAAAGGAATAGATTATCAGTTATGTTAGGATAAAGAGGATCACAAACATTCATTGTGCCATGGATGGGAATTTTCCTAGCATTTCATAGCCGCAGATCTACAGGGTGTCCCAGACTCAAATGCCCGGTCTTATTTATTTTTATTTTTATACGGCTATATAAGACCGGACATTTGAGTCTAGGACACCCTGTAGATCTGCGGCTAAGAAATGCTAGGAAAATTCCCCTCCATGGCACAATAAACGTTTGTGATCCTCTGTATCCTAATATAACTGATAATCTATTCATAAACGTAGCATCAATCAAATTCTTGAAATTATACAAATCTTTTGAAAACATGGCATTTATTTTATTCACTTACCTTCTCGTTTAGTTATTGGAGCGTCGTGCCGTCATTTCGGGTCGCACAATGGATAGAATGTTGATGGAAACCGAGAGAAGAGAAGAAATCCGAGAACGCCTTTGCACGAGCCGGTGCGTGCGCAGCAACTGTTCGCGCGAAACACGGAAATTTGAAATTTATCTGTGACCTTTCACGTAAATTTAAAGTCAAAATTGATGAGAAATGTTCCTTTAGGAAAAAAGAGACCTTATCAATATTTCCGTTCACTTTCAGGTCAAATTCGTCGCATATTACTCCGTATACTTAACGCACAATAATACGTAATACTGCGTTATCACGTGCAATGATACGTAATAGCCTCAAAAGCTGTTAAATAAATTGAGGTACTATCAATCTTCATGTTCTCTTCTCTAATCTTGTAAAATTCCCTGACATTTTTAAAAATGCTAAACAAATTCGTTGACAGCCTTTCAAATTTTTACTGTGTTTTGGAATTCTATTCAATGTTTCAAAATAACTTAAAATCTCCATTTCTGCTCTTTGAAATCGCTGGGAATTTCTTCAGATTTAATTTTATTTATACACTGGAGCTATCATGAAATTTTTAAAAATCTTACAAAATTTTTCATAATCTACTGAAATTTCTTGAGGTCCTTTGGAATTCCTCAAAATCCCGGAAATTTTTGGAACTATTTGAAAGTCTAAATTTAATCTAAATGTTTGGAACTTCCTTCAAATCCATGGAAACATTTTTTAATATCTTGAAAACCAATGAAATCTTTTTAAATTCGTTGAAATATTTAGAAAACGCTTAAAATCCGTACAAATAATTCGCATCAAATGAGGGTCTCTACTCATTATTTACATTAAATTCTGTGAAATTCAAATTAAATTAAACTTAAAGATTAGAGTTCTGTTGAAAAAACCGCTTAAACCCCCATAAATCTTCGAAGTCCTTCAAATTGACTGGAAGGACTTATACGACATTAAAGATCCCAACGTAGCGATCAATGCCTTGTATAGCTCATTGTTCAAATTGATAGATAGTGTTTCCAAAATGGTATTCGCAAGAATTACAAATTAAAATAAGAGAAAAAACAGAAATATAGAAAAAAGCAGTACAAAATGAGCAAGATAATAATTATATTCAATTAAGAAAGGTAGAATCAGTAGCATGGACTCCGCACAAGGAAAACGCAAAAGATCTTTTGTGAAGAGTACAAAAAAGATTCCTCAAATTCTTAGCTTACAAAGAAGATGGCGCCTACCCTCCCCGAGGCTCAGACTATTCAGATTTATGTAGAAGATTCAACTGTTTCACAAATATTGAAAGACACTTTATGTTATCTCTGGTTTATTTTCAAATTAATACGGGGTCTTATACACTGCCTAGAACTTTTAGAGAAACTGAAATTCAAAATAACGAGAAACAACAATAGAAACTGAGAAATTATGTATATGAATCCAACAGCAAAAACCGTTCTGTACATGTCTCCGATAAATAGAATCAGTAGGAACTTGAACATAATATACAGAGCAGGTATTGCTGATGCGGACATTTATAACATATCTCTGAATGAATTTAAGGAACTTGAAAACATTTTTAGTACTTCGAAAAATCAATCAACCTAAAACTGTAAAAACCTACATATATATGTATACGAATATTTATAGCACACGTACATGCCAATGCTATATGAAATTTAACCCTATTACTGGTGTAAAACTGTTGGGTTATTGCTAATAAACACAAATACAAATCTTGTGACATTTCTTGAAGTCTGAGCTACTAAAAACGTATAAAATATATAAACATAATTTTAGAGAGCATTCACATATTACGCAACATTTTTTTTCACCCCACCCCCCTTCCCTATGACAGACCGTAACATTTTTTTTACCCTCCCCCTCACCGTTGTTACGTAGCATTTTTGGTATTATGTACTAATTGAAATTCACCAGTTTAAAACTTTTTTTCAATACCGTAAAGAATACAAAATGATATTATTAATAATAAAATATAGAAATTTCAAATGACTATTTATTTGGTAAAAGTTTTGGAATACTTAAATTTGAGCTGAAATTAAATTTTGAGAATTGAGAAAAAGAAAATAAGTATTGTCAGTTTGTTTTTAAATTTATATAAATATAATTTTTATAAGCTTCGTGAGAAAATTGAAAAAGATTTTTGAGTATTTCAGATGTGCCAAAAAAGAATCTGAAAGATTTCAATGGGATTTTTTTTTATTCAATAGAATTTTACAAAATATTACGAAATATTCGAGTCTTTTTAAAAGGACTTTAAAAAGTTTGTAAGAATTCAAGAAATATTTCATAAGTTTTCGTCAACGTTTCTGAGTTTTTAAATATTTGTAATCTATTTAAAACGTCCTAAATTCCTGAACATATTTTTAACTGACTCGAATTTTTCTTAAAATTATGAGAAATCATTCAAAATGTAAAAAAAAACTGCTCTATAATCTTCTACATTTTCTCAGGAATTTTTAGGAAATCCTTTATTCTCTTCAAACCTTTCGAAACTCTTTTAAAGCTTCTACATTTTATTTTTGAAATCTCTAAAATTGTACATTTCTGAACATGTTTTAAAGTTTGAAAATCTGTTTGAATCTCTTTAATTCTTCTAAATATTTTTTGAATGTTCTCCATTTTTTTTTATTCTTTAATCTCACCAAATTGAGACATTTTGCTTCGAAATCTTCTACGCTTTTTTTGAAATTTTATGAAACCGTTTGATATGTTTAAACACCTTTTTTTGACTTTCTACTGAAGTTAATTTTGCAAAATAAAAAATCATAAAAACTTTTCACACGAATTTTAAGAAAATTCATTTTTTTAATCTTGCCAGACCTTCCAAACATTCTAATGTTTCACAATTATTTAAATTTTTCTTGACTTTTTTTAATTCTGCAAAATTAAAATAATTGCTTCGAAATCTTTCAAATTCTCCTTTCACAATTTTTGTAATCTTTAGAAATGTTTCGAAATCTTTTCAAATAATCTCTTATAATTAATTTTTCAAAATAAAAAATTATTTTAATTTTTTCTAGGACAGGGTGCCCAGCGATTCATAGGAACTATTGTACCTATTTTACCTATTTTACCTATTTACCTATTTTACATTAAATAATGAAGTAAACAATTGTTATGCATTTGAAAAATGAGAAATTTCATTTATCATTGGCCAACGATTTCTAAAGAAAGCAGAACCATATATAAACAAATTTCCTAATGTCTTGCGAACGTAAGTCGTCTTTGTGAAATCTTGGGGAATACGTTAACATCTTCGTGAAAGTATTTCAAGTTCTTGAAATCTTTCTCAAGTCATTGACACTTTGTAAAGTATTTAAAATCTTCGTGAAGTCTTGAAATTTCTGTGCAATCTTCGAGAAATCTTTTGTATTGTTTTAAAATTTTGGTACAATTTTTTAAATCCTTCAAAATCTTTGTAAAAATTTTTGAAATCTTTATGACATCTATGAAATATTCCATTACTCTTCGAAATGTTTTGAAATCTTTAAAATCTTGTGTATTGTACACTTGTTAAAATCTTTGAAATTCTTTGAATGTTTTGAAATTTTTTAAATCTTTTGAAATCCTTATGCATTCTTAGAAATATTTGTGAAATCTTTTGTATTCTTTTGAAATCACTACAAAATTGTCTTAACATTTGTGAAATCTTGTGCAAAATTTTGAAATCGTTTAGAATCTTCGAAATTGTTTGAAAACTTTAAAATCTGGTGTGTTGTACCCTACTTGAAATTTTCGAAATTCTAAAAATGTTTTGAAATCTCTATGAATTCTTGAACATATTTGTGAAGCCTTTCTGAAATCTTTTTTATTCGATTGAAACTACGGGAATATTTTTAATCTTTGTGAAATCTTCTAAAAAAATTTGAAAGCATTTAAAATCTTTGAAATTCTTGAAATCATTTGAAATTCTTATGAAAATTGTCTTCAATAATCTTTACAAGTTTTGCTTTAAAATCTTTTACACTCTTTCAAAATTTTTGAAAATCATTCAGTTTATCTAAAACAATGTTAAATCCTGAACAATTAAAATAATTGTCTCAAGATTTTCCATATTCTTTTTCCACACATTTTTACATCTTCGAAACTTAAAATTATTCTCTTAAAATAAAACCTGAACCATTTAAAATTTTTTTAGAAATCTTGACAAAAATTTTATCTCCTCAAATCTTACGTAATTATTTAAAAAAGTCTAATTTTTTGTTCGAATTCTTCAAAATAAGTTTTTGCCCATAATTTAATTTTTCTTACGAAACGAAATGCAAACCCCCTCCCCTTTTTTAATTTTACGTAATATGTGAACGCTTCCTTACAAACGAATAATACTCATAGTAGTTATCTTCTTTGAGAGCCACGTGTGTTCCCACGTCCTCCAAGAGGACCTCGTACATAATTTTCCATGTGTACTAATCCCTCCTCTTGTTCGAAGTTGTCCTCCTGATGCTTCGTTTTATTTTTCTTCTGCTTTTCTTCTTTTTCTTTCAGTTTTTTCATTTCTAGGTAGACCTGGTTCTTCACCGCCTTCTTGAATTTCTGTAATAAGGATCACGTTAATGAATTATTTGGTTAAAAAATGTATTTATTTTGGTTTAATTTAAAAGGTTGAAAATTCGATTTTTTTAAATAATTTTTTTAACTGAAAATGTTTACTATTTTATCTGTGGTTAAAAAGACATATTTTTACAGTTGTAAATTTCACTATGTGGTTTGAAATACATAATTTTAGGTTAAAAATGAATCTATATGTTTGAGGATTCAACTATTTTATCAAAAAATTGTCTTTTGGTAGACAATTCATCGTTTATGGTAGAAAATTCATCTTTTCAGGTTCAAAATTCAACTGTTTGCCAGAAGATTCGTCTCTGGCGTGAAAATGTCACTATTTTTGGTTGAATTTTAATATTTTTTGTTTGGCAATTTCGAAAATTTCGCTGCACCATGTAGGTTGGATATTCCACTATTTTGACAAAGTCATCTCTTTTGGATGAAAAATCAAGTATTGTATTGTCAACGAGTGGGGTGGGGAGGGAGTGAAAAATCAAAAAATTAGTTAGTTAAATTAGTTAGTGCACGACCCCTTCCAGAAAATTTATTTTATGCCCTAAAACTCTAAAAATTCATTAAAACCCCTTTACATCGTGATTATCCATTAAAATAAGTAGTTATTATTTAAGAGTCTGAAATTTTTTCAAACTCTTTGGCTATATGTATTATTGTATTTGGAGTCTATATGTAGAAATCATTAAAAATCTCAAGAATGTAAAGTAAATTGAACTTACATGGAAAACGGTTGAAAGAAAATTGTTGTTTTATGATATCAAAAACATCAACTATTTAGACATCAATATTATCATATTTTTAAATATCAGTCCAGGAATGTTTTAAACGATTTCAATAACTGAAGAAATGGTAACTTCTTGACAGTAAGATTACCGACGACAGTGATTACTAATTAGTAGTAACGACTTCAAGTTGAAGTAACTAGCGGGATTACTAGTCAGTAAGATTAGTAAGAATTATTTTCGTAATTTTTATATTTTTAAAGATGTCAATATTTTTACGTATCTGCAAATCTTAACTGTTTCTGTAAATATTGTTAGTTTCATCTTGATAAATTTTGAATAGCAATATTTTTTAATGGTTTATCTTCGACAAATTTAAACGTAAAACTGATCATTCAAAAATTGTTAAATTTAAAACGTCTTGAGAATGTGTAATATTAAAAAATGAAAAATGTTTAATTTCAAACGTTTATTATTTGAAATAGTCCAACAACTAAAAATAGTATCTACTCAAAAAAATGTTAATGTACGAATTAAAAAAAAAAAGGAATACCTATGAACATTTTCAAATTAAATCCTGAAAACTTGGAATAGGGTGATATATAATCTCTATATAATAATCTTGGAAATAGGGTGATTTTCTCACGAAACAGGGGAAAATAGGGGAAAGATGAAACATTTATTTTCATATCTCGAAAAGAACAAACAATCTTTCTGTAAGAGATGTTACATTTTTAAATAATTTTCAATGATTTTTCAATTATTTCTGTCATTAAATATGTATTTTTAAAAATTGGATATACTTAGATCATTGGAAATCCATCCAAAGTGATGTAAAAAAGTGTGGGAAAAAATAAAATTAGTTGAATACATCATTTTGATATGTTTAACATCGCTTTCATAAATATTCCTTTCCAAGATTTTTAATTTCATCCTCACTATAATTAATACTTTCATCGTAAATTTAAAACGAAACTTTTCAGTAGGGCGAAGTAAAAATGCTAAAATGAATGGAATCGTTTGAGCTGAGGGATAACAGTTTGTGGGTCGACATCCAAAAGAAGTAAAGAAAAAAAATTGAAATCGGTTAATATCTTCTATTCTCTTTCTAAAATTTACAATTTAAAATTTTTTTAAAATTAAAAAAAAAAATTGCCTTATTCAAAATTTTTTGAAAATATACAGAACATGTTTTTTGGATTGACTCGAACCTGAAATTGAGTAAGCTTGAACCAAGGAAACATGTTATTACATATATATTCAACTTTTTTTAAAATGTGTGCATATGACTCAAAAAAAAGAAACATGTTTTTGCAAATTTTCAACAAAATTGTAACTGAGCAAGAAATTTATTTTTCAATTTCGCAATTTTACATTTTCAACAGATAAGACAATTTTTGAACAAAATAGTTGAATTGTTAAATTAAGAACACTAGATTTTAAGAAAAAATCGAATAGTTACATTTTTGTTTCAAAAAATTAATTTTCAATTGAAAAAACTGAATTTTCTCTCAAATTGTTGAATTTTGAAGCCTGAAAGAAAATTTTTCTACAATGCAGTTTATTTTTCAACACGAAAATATGAATTTTCAATTAAAAAGTCAATTTTCAACTAAACTTTAACATTTTTAGTTCACAACGTCGCATTTCAAAGCAAGAAGGTTATTTTTCTGCCAAAAAGGACGAATTTTCAACAAATTACATGAATTTTTAACCAAATATTTAAACTTTCAAAATCAAAAAGATCAAACTTGATCCAAAAATGGAATTGCTACATTTTCATTTCAAGAAACTAATTGTCAAATGGAAAAACCATTTTTTTACCAAATTATTTAATTTTTTAGCAAAAAAAAAAGAACTTTCTATAATACATTCGAATTTTTAACTTAAGAATATAAGCTTTCAATACAAAAAATAATTTTCAATCAAAAATTGCAATTTTCAGTCATAAAAAATGAATTTTTAATAGAGTATTTTGATTTTCAACCAAAAAGACAGCTTTTCAACAAAATAAATATATTTTCACCCAAATAGTTACATTTTTAACCGATTTTCTGCCAAAAAATATAAATTTTGAACGAAATTTATGAACTTGCAACGAAATAGTTGAATTTCCGACTAAAAAATATCAATTTTCAAACACAGATGGAGTAGTGTAATTGTGAGCATAGAAAAATAAATTTTCAACTAAAAAAAAGTGTCAACAATAGTTGAATTTTTAAGTAAAGATTTAAAAAAAATAAATATTTCTCCAGTTGGAAAATTCACAATTGCAATTGATGAATTTGGAATATTCCATTTTTTGATTAGATATTTAGCTTCGTACATATACATAAAAATACTTATTCAAAAAGTATTATATATTTTGTAACTGTTTCAATTTTATATTGGATAATAACTTCTGTCCAAATTTTTTAAGAGTACTTATTTTTAATGGTCAGCACTTGAAACGTGTACCTTATTTATTCATAAATAATTTATTTGCTTCAATTATTATTCAATAATGGGTACAATTTCAAATATCGTATATTTAAAGAGAAAAGGAGGAAAAGGGGAAGTTTTTTTAGAATAGGGAAAAAAGGGGAATTTCAAGAAAAAAGGGGAAGACTGTGCACTCTATGAGGGATAAAACAATTTTAAATCAAAACTTACTTTAAAATTTTTAAATAAAAAAGATAATGGTTTGGTTTCATTTTGGTCTTAGAGAAGTTTATTATTCTTTATTTCATAAATTATTATATTCCTATTTTTTTTTAAATTCATTTTTTAGGTTGAAAAGACTACTATTAAATTTGTTGTTTAAAATTAATCTTCTTTGATTCGAAATTTAATTATTTGGTTCAAAATTGGATTATTTTCTTGAATGTTTAACAATTTTGTTCAAGATTTACACTTTTGGGTTGAAAATTGAAGTTTTCTGTTGAAAACTCGTATTTTTGAATTTTTTTTCTTTCTTTCTTGACTTGTAAATTTTTTAGGTGAAAAATTTAAGTATTTTATCGTCGGTTTCTTCACAGCCATACGACTTGGTCAAAATTTGAATTATTTTGTTACAAATTCATCTGTTTGTGTTGATAACTCAACTATTTTGGTACAAAATTACATTCTTTAGTTGAATATACATTTGTTTGTTGACAATTCATATTAACGGATTAAACTTTTTTGGCTTTATCTTTAGATATAAGTTTTAAATCTTACATAATTCTAATGTCCTCCTTGTGGGATTTTATACAAATTTCTTTGGCAGGTTTTTATTTCTGTTCTTCTTATTCTATTTATTTGAAATTCGAAATTACTTATTTTACAAAAACTGTTGAATTCCTGAAATTAATTTTTCAGATAAAAACCTACCAAAAGAGAAAAAAAGAGTTCTTTCATCAGATCTTTCGGAAAACTTACCCATTTCTTGTCATAATTTCCTGCGCCTTTTTGATGAAGTGCTGGGTCCAAATACCCTAGGCCCTGATTGAAAGAGCCATGTGCTGAAAATTGATTTCGCCCTTGGCCCTGATAGATTGGGTCTTGAGCGATACGTCTCTGCGGCTCGTTTGCCTGATCCACGAAGCCTTGTGACAGGAATTGCCCCTGGCGCTGATTGAAGACCCCTTGTTGTATGGGTCCCTGCTGCACTTGGCCCTGATAGATTGGATCTAGAGCCATACATCTCTGCGGCTCGTTTGCCTGATCCACGAGGCCTTGTGGCAGGAATTGCCCCTGGCGCTGATTGAAGACCCCTTGTTGTATGGGTCCCTGCTGCACTTGGCCCTGATAGATTGGATCTAGAGCCATACATCTCTGCGGCTCGTTTGCCTCATCCAAGAGGCCTTGTGGCAGGAATTGCCCCTGGCGCTGATTGAAGACCCCTTGTTGTATGGGTCCCTGCTGCACTTGGCCCTGATAGATTGGATCTAGAGCCATACATCTCTGCCGCTCGTTTGCCTGATCCACGAGGCCTTGTGGCAGGAATTGCCCCTGGCGCCGATTGAAGACCCCTTGTTGTATGGGTCCCTGCAGCACTTGGCCCTGATAGATTTGATCTAGAGCCAAACGTCTCTGCGGCTTCTTTGCCTGATCCACGAGGCCTTGTGTCAGGAATTGCCCCTGGCGCTGATTGAAGACCCCTTGTTGTATGGGTCTCTGCTGCACTTGGCCCTGATAGATTTGATCTAGAGCTATACGTCTCTGCGGCTTGTTTGCCTGATCCACGAAGCCTTGTGGCAGGAATTGCCCCTGGCGCTGATTGAAGACCCCTTGTTGTATGGCTCCCTGCTGCACTTGGCCCTGATAGATTGGATCTAGAGCCATACGTCTCTGCGGCTCGTTTGCCTGATTCACGGGGCCTTGTGACAGGAATTGCTCTTGGCCCTGATTGAGAACCTCTTCTGCTGGGAGCCTCTGCTGCAAGTTGTACTGATTCACAAGGCTTCGTGGCGGCAGTAGCAGTTGGCGTTGATTGAAACCCTCTTCTGCTGCGAACCTCTGCTGCAAGTTGTCCTGGTTCACGAGGCTTCGTGGCGGTAGTAGCACTTGGGGTTGATTGAAACCCTCTTCTGCTGCAAGCCTCTGCTGCAAGTTGTCCTGGTTCACGAGTCTTTGTGCCGGCAGAAGCGCTTGGGGCTGATTGAAGGCCCCTTGAGCTTTCTGCTGCTCTTGGCCTTGATCAAAAACCTCTTCTGCTGAGAGCCTCTGCTGCAAGTTGTCCTGGTTCACAAGGCTTCGTGGCGGCAGTAGCGCTTGGGACTGATTGATGGCCCCTTGAGGTTTCTGCTGCTCTTGTCCCTGATTGAAAACCTTTTCTGCTGCGAGTCTTTGCTGCAAGTTGTCCTGGTTCACGAGGCTTCGTGGCGTCAGTAGCACTTGGCGCTGATTGAAGGCCCCTTGTGGTCTCTGCTGCTCTTGGCCC